>JAOTIZ010000006.1:6835028-6848131 GCA_027123425.1 Erythroxylum panamense | reverse complement strand
TCTGTTATGACTAGTGTTATCATATAAACTAAGGGTATCATTATCTCAAGATATTTAGCTAGTTATATTGTAGATCACGAGTTTCAGTTTCTCATTTTTTTATTTAAATACTGAAACTCTCATCTTGAATCTACTCGCAGAGGTCTTCGAAGAAAGGTGCTGAATATTGGCTATTATGGCGGTTTGAAGGTGGAGCCACATTGTGTGTTTTGATGCATAGCAGAGAGTTCCCCTATAATGTTAGTTCATTCAATCACTTATTCTTCTAATAATATTTTTGCTTCAACTGTATTTTATGCATTAAATTATAATGGGAAATTTAGAACAATCCAAAATTGAAAAGGGTGTGTGTCTAACTCAAACAACATCTTTCAATTACTGATGGATGATACTTTGTCTTTTTAAACCCATTGTTTCAATCAAATAGCTGACTTGATTTTTGGAAATTTGGAGTGTCAATTTTTATTTGTTTTACTCAATTTCTACAGTTTTAATCTTGATGATGTTTAACTCTCAATACCTAGATGTTTGATGGTTATGTAAGTTTCCAGGTTGAAACTATGATTCTTGAGAAGGTTCAGGATTTGCCAAAGGGACAAGAAAGGGAAACAGAATCATACAGACTATCATGAGACAGATTTTATTTGCATTAGATGGTCTTCACTGTACAAGAATTGTACATAGAGGCATCAAGCCTTAGAATATCATTTTTTCTGAAGGTAAAGACACCAAGAATATAGTTTCTCGAATGTAAAAATAAGCTTTAAGTAATATATGGATAGTTATTTCTTATTGATAATACTATCCATGTAGAGTCTCGTACTTTCAAGATTATTGATCTCGGAGCTGCAACAGATCTACGATTAGGAATAAACTATATCCTAAAGGAGTTTCTTTTGGATCCAAGGTACTTCCCTTTAAACCATTGAAAATTGGCACCTTCATGTAGTCTGAACAACTAAAATTGACATGATAAAACTAAAATTTAGGTTTGAGAAGCCCTATATGGTTCAACAATTAAATTGATATTAAGTTGAATGTATACAAAGTTTTACTTGATGTAAATAATTATCAATCAAGTGGTAATTCATACATGGATTCCTTAAGTACCTGCAAATGTTTTACATTTTCCTCTTTAATAAATAGCCGATTACTTTCCTAAATCTTAATATCAGACTGATTGATGCTTTCAACTATTTGAAATATGTATTTTTTTCTCAATTTTATTCATGCACTATGTGTGGAACTCAACATCTTTTATTGTCATAAGTTTATGTATATAAATACTAAGGACACATACGTTCATTATACCTTCTATTTACTAAGCTATACCTTTTATCTGTTGGTCAATTTTTAGCCAACTACTGAAGTTTAAATTCAAATTTCCTAAAACATTTTCTAGGCTTATTTTTGGCAATTGTGTTGTGCTTTCTATTTCTGATGCCACTCATCTTTTGGATTGTTAATAGGTTATGCATTTTTTGAAGTGATTTTGTTAAAAAATTTCACTTATAATGATGCAACCATTGCTATGCAGTCATAAGAAGAAACATGCAAAGCAAATAAAAAAATTGATGCAGAGTGGAGACTCTTAGTTCTTGAGAAGGTTGAACCTTTCCAACTCTTTGTCAAAATTGGAGAATTGACATGCTGCTTATACAAAGATAGAGTTAAACTCAGCAATGAAGCTTAAGTCTACTTTATGACATCAGCAACACTGCTTAAGTCTACTTTATCACATCCAAGATAATAAGGTAGAATTTGGCAATGGTGGTTGTGGCCATTGACAATGTTTTCTTAGCTATAATGACTGCATTCTTATACAATTATTAATATGGAATAAGGAATCAAAATGGATGCTGTGTTTGGATCTTTATTCCTAGTTTGCGTAATTGTTTCAAAGTTAGCTATTTGGATGCTGTAACCTTCTTGTTTCAACATTGTGTTTCGTCTTGCTACAATTATCATAACCTTCTGTCTATGTGATCCAACAAAATTTAAATATTAGTTTAGTTATAAAAAAGTAAAGGCTCACCATACTTTATGAAGTTGGAATTTAATTTTCTTATAAGATTCTGATATATGAAAAAAATTAAAGAATTGTTAAATAAATAAAATTCATAAATAATATTGAATAGTGATTAAACAAATAAGATTTAAAAATTTTTGTATTTTAAAAAATTATTAAAATTAAAAATTATTAAATTAAAATGATTTTCAAAAAAAATGAAAAACTTAATAATTAAAAAATAATACTACCTGCGACGTTTTTGTATAAATGTCATAGAAAGCATTCCACGACGTCTTTTCCGTGATGTCTTAAAAACGTCGCGGAATGTGACTTTTTGTGATGTTTCCAAAAACATTGTAGAATGTGACTTTCTATGACATTTCAAAAAAATGTCGAAGAAAGATCAATCTTTTAGTGACGTTTTTAAAAATGTCACAAAATGTTCGTTTTTTTTCGTGACGTTTTATAGGAAACATTGTAGAAACCTTTTCCCACACCACATTTGACAACGTTATTTGTGACGTTTTTTAAAATGTCACAAATTGTATTCTATGACTTTTTAAAGATTTTGTGATGTTTTTTAGACGTCGCAAATTGTGCTATTTTCTTGTAGTGTATCTAAAATTTAAGTTTATCAGCACTGAAAATTTACAATGAAATTATAAATTCGATAAACCATGTAATGAGATTTGAAAAAATATAGATTTATATGGAGTTACTGACTCAACACATGCTAATTGTAAGAGATTGGTATTAAACACCGTCCATATAATATTAATAGTCAATTTTAGGCAATTAAAAATTTATTTGAAATGAACGAGCAATGTATAAGCTATGAACAATATATGTAGTATATTAATACAGTTTCTTTAAATATAAAATAGAAGAAAAATATCTTATCATAATTGCATGTTCACCATTACATTATTGTGGATATAGAAAAATAGTAGGAGAATAATATGAAATCACTACAATTATGAGAAAGATACTTTAAAATCTTCAAGTCCTATCTTCGTTTCTAAGCTTAACAATAAAGCAATAGCGAACTTGTCTTAAAATTTGCAAACAATAGTAGATGCAAGAGTCTTGGTCATGACATCGGTGATTTATGCTTTAGCTGGAATATGATGGATGAAGAGAACTTTCTTTGCAATCTAATCTATGACAAAATAAATATTAACTTTAATATGCTTGGTACAAGCATAAGAAACTGTATCTACAGTAAGGAACATCAATAAGATTATCATATAATGAGGTGGGTTTTTATATTAAATAAGTCAATTTCACCAGGAAGATACGTGATCTAACATAATTTAAGATGCAAATGAAATACTACATGTATTCAACTAATATAATGAGTACCATTGGGTTGTTTATTTGCACTTTAAGAAATAAGATTAGATCTAAAGAAAATGCACTAGGTAGAGGTAAATGATATACTCTAGGACAACCAGCCAATCAGCATCAAAGTAGGCAACGAGATGAGGGTTAAGGTTAGCTAAATGTAGGCCATGAGAGGTTATTGATCGTAAATATCAAAGAATCCATGTAGGCCATGAGAGGTTATTGATCGTAAATATCAAAGAATCCATTTAAGTACAATATAGTGAATGTCGATAGCATAATGAAGAAATTATGAGACTTTCATAACAATAAATTAAATATCAATAAGGAACATACAAAGGTACTAATGAGTACTACGGTGATATGGTATTCAATAGGATTAGAGAGGGAAGTGTCACGATTTTTAGAGAGAGGTAGGATGTAAGTTATAGATGTTGGTATAGGTTTGGAATTTGAAAGATAGGTATGAGTGAGAAGATCTTAAGTGATTTTTTTTGTGTAAAGAGAATGCCATTTGATATGAATTTAGCTTCAACTCTAAGGAAGTAATGAAGGGATCTAAGGTATTTATTATAAAAGGTATTATTAATGTTACTGATAAGAGAGAATATGAAGGATTATGAAGAATTTGTAACCAAAATATCATCCATGAAAATAAAGAGGAATGTGGTGTTAATGAGGGTGGAATGAATAAAAAAGAGGTGTTAGATTCTGATGGAGTAAAGTTGAGGTCAATAAGTTTTGAACTCCATTAATAAAACTAAGTATATAGAGCCCGTTTGAGACTATAAAAGACATTATATTGATGATAGACCTAATGGGGATGATTGGGATTAACAAAACTTGGTGGTTGAATCATGTAGACAAGATCTTGAACATTAACATAGAAAAAAAATTATTTACATCAAGTTGACAAATTGGTCGTTATTTAGTGACAGTTATTGTGACAATGATCCGAATAATGGTTAGTTCGATAACAAGGCTAAACTTGTCAATATACTCAATGATGAGAGATTGGTGATATCCTTTAATAACTAGACAAGGTTTATAGCACTTCATAGAGCCATTTAGTTTATTTTTTAGTATGGATGACCAATTTACAACCAATAATGTTGATATTAGGTGGAGAAGGGACAAGGTCCAAGTTTGGCTATAATATAGGGTTTTAAACTCATCTTATACAACTTGATACTAGTGGAAGAGTTTTTAGGTTGGGTGACTGAATTAGGATCAAATTCTTGAGTGGGGGTATGATAGGTGACATAGTAAGAGAAGTTACAAGGCATAAAAATTTTGTCTCGAGTTTGAGTGAACATTGGATGTTGATGTATTGAGGGTGGTAGAGGTGAGAATGGATCAAGATAGAGGTAGTTTATAGAGATATAGATTGTGTATGTGAAAGTAAAGATGGTGGAAGTAAAGGTAAGGATATCTGAATGATGGAGGATGAAAGATTAGTTGTAGAAATAGTGGGTGTTTAAACTTATAGAAACTCTACTTTAATGAAGTAAAAATGTCAAGAAATATAAATTTCGTTGGTTTGGGGGTCAAAGCAATGATAACGTTTGTATTAATAGATATTTGAGAAAAAAACATACGATATGAACTTGGGCTTAAGTTTGTCAAATTGTTTGGGTCAAAAAATAATGACATCTAAAGACACAAAGATGGGACATGTTATGTTTGGCTAAAAAAGGGTGCCATAATATCAGTTATAATTGATAATAAGTATAGGAAAAAGGTTTATGAGATACATGGTAGTAGAAAAGGCTTCATACAAAAAAAACCTTAGAAAGAGAGGCATGAATAAGAATAGTGAGGCAAGTTTCTAATTTGTTGAATTTTATAGTCATCAAGTCCATTTTGTTGGAGAGTGTGAGGACAAGAGAGATAGTATGAAATTCTATGAGTTTTAAGGTTGCAAACAGGCTTTTGATTAGATCCATCACATTAAAAATGTTGATGGTGGTGGGAACCATGCTTTCAACGTGAATTTTAAAGTGTTAAAATTAGTGACTGACTTGTGGTTTATAAATTAAAAGATAGATCATGTTAAATGAATAAAACAATTTGATAATGATAATGGAAAAATGGTGCGCAAAGACAATCAAGTACTTTTACATTGGAAGCATAAAATGCATAAGTTTATCACATAAAGCACTTGACAATTGAGAAAGAGTTTTATTTTAAGGATGTACAAGATAATGATGTAAAATGTTAAAGAAAACATGACAGGTTATGAGAGCAATAAAATTATTGAAAGCTTAAGGGATTTATATGGAGTAGAGATTACTGTAGATATTACTTCAAGAAGTGGTATCTTAGTTTATAAATCCTTCATAAAATAACAACAATGGTCATAATCAATAGAAGAAGAATTATCTTTAACAAATTTGGAAACAAATAAAAGATTATAGGTGAGTTGGGGATAATTAAAATATCACAAAGAAAAAGAGGTTCAGGGTGTATATGGGGAGTTAGTGTGATAGTAGATGTAATCGAAAGAGTGCTATTATTACTAATGAGCACTTAGTTGGATCCTTCATATAGTCTCACATATTCAACAAGTTATAAACTAAAAGCCAGATAACAGGTCACAACTATGTTTAGTAACCATTCAACTATGTCAATTAAGGTAAGATGGGTGCTGATGGGTTCATTTTGAAGATTCATAGTGGTAAAAGCAATTTGAAGGTGATTTGAAGAGCTAGGTTGGGCATTATGGGATTCACAATACCTAAATTGACATCTTCCAACAATACAACCTTATTTGTAACAAATTTGGTATTTATGAGTGTTTTTTGTGTAATTCGGCCGAATGGGTTATTATACTAGGCTAAATAATGTTGCTTAAAATAAAGGTAGGTTATGGGTTTGGCATGTTTGACACGACGAAATAGAATTTTAGTTAGTCTGTTGAACCCAATAGATGAGGTAGTAGGATAATTGAAAATATGGAGTTTAGTATTTGCTAAATTGAGATAATAGTTACTTTTTCCTTTGTTGTTACGATGGTGGTTGCCTCATTGGTCATTATTTTCGTAAGTTCTATTGCTAAGATTTATAACCACCACAAATGCAGTTTCAGGTAAGTCAACATTAAGGGAATGGTAGTTAGTAATATGTTGTTCATAGAGAAGGAGTTTGGCACAGAGGTCTAAGAATAAAGGTAGAGTGTCGTGGTTATCCATAATGGTGACAAAGGATTTGTAGTTTAATATCGGTCTACTGAAAGCAAATAAAACAAGATCTTCATTAAAAAAATTAAATCTTCAATAATAGTGAGGTCTTTAATGGTGGAGGAGAGAATTGATAAGTACTATATGATAGAGGAGTCACCTTGCTTAGTAGTGAGGAGATGACATCATAAAAATGACGCTGGGTGGTGATTTATTATAAAAATTTGTATGTTAAAGGTTTTCTAAAGGTACAAGGTGTGGTGCATCTTAGAGTTAGTGATGTAATAGCAAGAGAGAGAGTTGTAGTCAAACAATAATAGATAAGTCGCTCCATCTTTAACCAATAAAGGAATCTAGGAGATTGGTAGTCAGGGGTGGACATGTTAAGCTTTAGAGGTGGTGGATGCTACCCCTCAATATAACCAAATAGGTCACAGGTAAGAGTATTGATTGTACTTGGTTTCTCCAAATCAAATAATTACTTATACCAAAGGTGATAGTGATGAAAATTATTATGTTGGTAATTAAAAGTGTTGTGATTGTCAGAGTTTGAGTTATGGTGTTTGGTGTCAGATTTAGAGTTAATGGAAAACAATATCTTACAGATGATGAGTGGAATGGGTGATTAAAATTGTTAATAGACAAGGAAAAAATGTTATGGGCTCTTAATACCATGAATGTGCAATGTATAAGCTACATTTTCATTAATGAAAAAGAAAAATATACATATCCAATTTATACATTTTCTTTAGGTGTAAAAATAAAAGAAAAACATCTTATCATAATTAAATAATCATAGTTACATGATTATAGTAAGTGAAGATTTAATTTAAAGACAACTTAAATTTTCAATCTGAATTCAAGCTATTATTACTTTCAAAAGTGGGTTGAGAAAATATTAGCCTTATGAAGACAAAGACATAGAAGAAGAAGAATATTTGCCCTAAAAAAATACTCACAAAAATAAAAAAAGTAGGTATAAATTTGAGTTATACAGATACATATAAGATGTCAATAAAAGAAGGTAAAAGCTTGAATTAATATAAAGTAGTTGAGGCACAATTGTAACCCTTGAATGCTAGTTTTAATCAAATCCTAAACTATATATAAAGAAAAGACCTAACCAAACTAAAAAAACAAATACCATTAATGAACCGGTAAATATTATATACTTGTTTATTATAAAAGACTTGACATAGAGGAATGCATAAACGTAAAGAGGAGAATGAAGAGTTACTGTGAAGAGGGAACTTAAAGCAATTCCAATATAATCACTAATGAAATAAATCTCAAGAATGTGAACCTATCCAAAAATAAAATTACGAGCCTAGGTACAAGAGCACAATATAATGCTTATGAAGCTATAAAAGAAAAGGATGTGATATCATAATAGAGAACATTATAAATGAAATAATTAGATAATATCTAAGATTAGTGTAACTTACCTTAAAATTTTGACTTAGACGAGTTATGAGAAGACATATATTAATGTAAGATCAAGTATAAAGAGGAAAAAATCAAGCCAAATAGGATTTGAAGATGAAGAAAGAGTATAGTTGCTTAATCAACATAAAGATGTTATCGTCATTAAGTAATGATATCTAACTATAAGGTGAAGAGAATATCAATAGATAATAGGAGCTTGGTTGATACCTTATTTCATAGCCTCTTCTAAGAAATAGGGCTACAAAATACTTAATTAAATGTAACATATTCACCATCAATCAATTTCAGTAAAGACTTGATATATTAGAAGGAAATATAATTTTGCTAGTAACATTAGGGATATATTAAAAAGGACAAGAAATAGAGTTTCATGGTTTTCACTTGGATACCCACAAATATGTGTGAAATTGATAGTGTATAGATGAAACATAAATCCCAAATTTGAACCTATGAAATAGAAGAAAAAGGTTATCGTCAAAGCGAGACAATAGATGATATAAGAAAAATTTATAATTAAGGTTAGTTTCATTAAGAATTTTGAGTACCTATAATGGTTAGAACACAATTTGATAATCATAAAGGAAAATGACAAATAAAGGATGTGTGTGGACTTCATACATTTGAACAAGGTGGCTATGTTTTTATAGATGCATGCTCAAGTTATAACAATATTTAAATGTTTGGGCCAAATTAGTGCAAGATAATCTTTCATTACCCATAATAAGATCTACTACTACTGAGTGGTGCCTTTAAAACTAAAAATGTTGGTTTAATGTACTAGATATTAGCAAATATCAATGGTATGATAGTAAAGAACTATAAACAAATAAGGCCATACCATATACTTGCCTAGAATTTTTTTCCACCATATGAAGGTACAAAATGAAGATCTAAAGAAATATGTGTTCATTTTTAAAAAATTCTTAGTCTTTGTGGTATGCCACAGAGAAATAAAGGAAAATCATTAAAAGATTATAATCATTATCAACATGACAACTATTAAGATCAACCAAAAATTCAAAACTTGTAAAAAGGATAGTTAACTTAGCACGATTCTCATTCAATTCTATGGATAAGGATTTGCCCTTTTCTTTCAATTTTAAGACAACTAAAAAAATTTAATGGAATGCAAATTGTTAAAAAGCATTCAAGATTTAGAGGAGTACCTCAGGAATCCCTCACTGCTAGCTATGCTACTGTATAAAAATACTTGTTCTTAAACATGTTCATTTCTAAAGAAGCCATATGTAAAGTTCTAGTAAGAGATATCAATAATCAAATGATAATTTTTTACGTAAGCAAAATTTTATAATGCCTAGAGTCAAGATATTTGAACATCACGAAACTCATTTTGGCATTAGTTATGATAGATAAAAAGCCTATATATTACTTTTACACACATGTTATAAAAGTAGTCACAAAATGCCTCTCCAATATAATTTTCGTAGATATGAAGTTCTAAAAAGAATGTTCAAGTGGAGTTTTGAATTAAGTGAATAATCCACTATATCTTGAGAAGATTCATAAGGTTACAAGTGATTGCAATCTTCATAATATTATTTAAAGGATTAAAAGCAAAAAAAAAATTGATCTAACATTGATATAATGGATCATTTATATAAATGGAGCATTTAGAGAGGAAGGAAGTAAAGCTAGTGTGTGCTTACAAGGAAACTATAACATAGTCATCAAATCTTAACAACGTTAAAATTACATAATAACTAATAATATGACATAATATGTTCTAGTGTTGTGTTCCCTTAAGTTTGAAGGTATCAAGCAAAAAATATACTCCATAATACATCCTTAAATCGTTGGCTTAGTTAAAGTAACATACAAAACTATCCTTTAAGAGTCAAACATAAAAGTAACTCAAATAAAAAAGAATTATCTTGAACAATTGTCTAGTATATATTGAGCATACATAACTATTCCAAGGATCACCATAAGAGAATCTTATTTTACTCTAGGCATTAGAGTGGAAATATTAATCTCTAAAATTGAAATCTATGAATAGCCGACTTTTAGGAAGGAGGGAAAAAAAACTTACAATTCCAATTAGATCTTGTTACAAAAAAAGGGAGGAAGGAAAGATTTAAGAAAAGTAACATACCAACAAAAGGTACAAGTGCTCAACTTATGAAGAACAATAAATCATGACCTAAAACAATGTAGTCTAGTCTTAAGAGGAATATATGTAACATATAGATTGGAAGCAAAGGGAAAGTTTTCGATTTATCTATATAAAATTCGAAAAGTTGTCATACCTGATACTTGTCATTTGGATTAATAAGACAACAGTGCGATATCATAAATATAAAACAAACAACACTTAAGACTATTATTTGTAATAGATTTATTTTAAAAAAATTTCTTTATTTCTATCTATTGGTCCATAATGGCACCTAACGGAGGTTAAATTGATTACTAGTGAAAATTTTAAATTTATTATTTAAGAACGTAATTTGATCAAATTTAAGGAGAGTGATATTAAGAAATAGCAATGTAGTTAAGTATGATCATACAAATATCATTATATATATATATATATATATCAAAGTTTCTTAAGCTTGAAAGAAATTCCATAATATGAGGAGCACTCCCAAAAACACCTTAGCCTGTATCTACAAAATATTTATGGTAAAGTACCCTTCCAAATTATACTAAGTTAAAAACTCATCCAAAGTATTCATTATTAAACAAACAAACCAAAAGAATATCTAAAATAAATATTTTTGAAAACTCACTAGAATATTTTAAGTATAATTTGAATCCTTTTATTCAAGTTACAAAGTTCATTTTTTAACTTTGTACTCCTTTCATGTGAAATATTCACTCTGGTTGTTATAATGGTCAACAATTAAACTCTTAATCTTCTTTCCAAGAGAATTAATAAGTTTGCTCATCTTAGTTATCTCCTTTTTCATTTTTATCCTTCACATAAGCTAACTCCTTCATAATCTTCTCATTTTGTTACAACAACTCCGTGTTGCACTAGAAAAAACATATCCATCTCAACATAAGTCACTTATTACAAATCACAATTTAGTTAATAGATTGAATTATAATAATATAATTATTACAAAATGTACATAGTCAAAGTATTCTTAAATTCAAAGTAAAATAGTGCTTTAGATGATAACGGATGGTCTCCTATAGCTTATTGTATATGATTTTTTTTGTACTTTATAATGACCATTCCTTTAAAAATCTAATGCCTAATCTCATTTTGTCCAAAACTGAAATTATCCACTTCCGCATTCTAAAGAGGATAAAATGTCCCATCTTTAGATCTAACATTCTTCCCTTTATGTTATTTAGCAGTATGAGGCATTAGCCCAGAGTTCCGTATCATTTTTTCTTCTTAGATAAGTCAAGTCATTCGATTATAATTAGTAGATAATATCCTACTAAAGTCCATCATTATTAAAACCATGGTCATTATTAGTGTGAAGAATATAACGATATAAAGTTAAGGTAAATATTTAGATTAAAAATATACAGTCCTGTCAAACTATAACACTTACATCCAATTAAAAATTCTCTTTTTAATAGTTGTTTGTTTAAGGGAAAGTTTTTTTTAATTCAATAAAGCTTTATCTTGAAGCTTAAATAGCTCACCGAATTTTATCCTCTTATTAAAATATAAATTTGCTTCCCTTAAACTTGCCTAAACTCTTAAGTAGTACTATCTTTAAGAGAGAGAAAAATGACTTATGATCTCTAGCCATAAGTTTCCTTTGGAGGTTTAGCTAGATACATACTAGGTTTGGCATTAAGACTATACCAATCGACTAGTCTTACGTAAGATTTATATGGAGTATATATTTAAATAATTTTAGGGTAAGTTTGATACTTCTCAAATGGAAAGTTGTAAGGAATGATGTAATATGGTATAATATCAAGGGCAAATTTGTTTAATATTTATGCTTATATCTTGATAGTTAAAGTCATTTGAAGTAACGTCATTCAATATTTGAAGTTGTTAAAGTAAGCTCCTACTTTATCAATGTAAGAATGAAAAATATAAAGGAATTGGTAGCTAATCTTTACAGATGTAAGAATGAAAAATTTTAACTTGATACTTTTGAAAAATCTAAACCTAATTTTACCTACATATTTTTTCAACGTGATAATTTCCCATATTTTTATCAATGGTTTTATAAGCATATGAAAAGATGAACCAATATTATGCACACTATGGTGCAAATTTGTCAATGGTAATCTTAAAAGCAGACAAACCAAGGCCAAAATTTGCACATCAAAGACACAAATCTCTATATGGAGAATGCACAAATAATGTTGAGCCAATAGTTCATATGCTAAGAGGTGGATTTGTTAATAGAGATCGTGTAAACAAAAATGAAGAGTTAGAATCGTAAGACACAGATTTATCAATGGTGATTGTGTAAACAAAATTAATCAATAGTTCACACATTAAGGACACATATATGCCAATAGAGATTATAAACAAAGATGAGCCAAGATTTAATATGTTAAATATATAGATAATCAGTGGTAATCATGATAATGAAGATAAAGAGTTCATATGACAAGATATAAATCTACTAATGATGATATTGCAAACAAAGACAAACAAGTATTTCACATAGTAAGGATGCAAATTTGCTTATGGTGATTGTATAAACAAAAATTAACCAATAATTCACATAAAAATTATAGACCTATCAAAGGCAGTTATGTAGTGACATCACAAAAATACTAAAACAAATGATAAAACACTTAAAAAGATCATACACAAAGTCAAAAGAAAAATATGATGCTAGAATTAAAATAAAAAAACACAAATCATCAAAAGAATTAATAAGATATGTTTACAAAAGGCCGTAAAATTTGTTCCCTTACATTAAAGGGTTGACCAAGCACATGAAGTAACTTCATCATTGATAAGAGAGGGAACATTCACAGTGGGCTTATTATTGCAATTTAGAAGCAATACTACAAATTCATCCTTATGATTATCATCCTTTACATTTCCTCTAGTGATGTTGGCTTTGACAAGCATATCTCCAAAGAGTAGGTCATTAACGCTGCGTTTGGTTGCCGTCTGCGGACGTGAGGACGGATGACGAGGACATAGAAGTTCTGTCCGATGTTGTGTT
>JAOTIZ010000006.1:6814348-6834928 GCA_027123425.1 Erythroxylum panamense | reverse complement strand
AACTGTTTGTATATGCATGAGTTGGGTGGACCATCGATGATGGTTTCTCGCTGAGTTCGCAAACTCACCCAACATTGTAATTATTTTTCAGGATTTGAAGAGTACCCCGTTAGACAAACGAGAGTATGTCTACTGCATGCAAGCCAGAGTTAGAGGTTGGAATCAGTTCACGTCTGCATTAGTGTTCTTTTGTTCTTGTGTAAATTTGTATTTCCGCATAATAATGCTTTTACTTTAGTGGGTCCCATTTAGCTAATGCTGTATTTGTAATGTGATTATTGAAAGTGTTAAACACTGTCGAGTGCCTTCCTTATGACTGAACTTGTATTATGATCGAAAAGGATTTCGAACTATAGCGGGCCCAAATCGTTTACTGAATTCTGCGCATGCGATTTTTCCAAAAATGTTTAAAAATGTTATACTGAGTTTTTGGAGTGTAATTGAGTGCTCTAGCATACCACCCTCGTGAGGCACGGGCTCGGATATCACTCTCGATGTCGAGTTTGGGTCTTGCGGGAGTGGGATGCTACATTAACAAACCTACAAATCCACTCTACTAGTTCTGAAGACAAAATATTTGAACTTTGTATCCCAGTGAGGGTAAAAAATCCTCTTCCTTAGGCTTGTTAGGAAGTAAAGGATGTTTAATAGGTAGGGTGGCAACAACGTTACCTCTTTGACAACTTCCACATGAAGGTTGTCAGCTCACTTGATAGAGATGACCTCCTACCCCAATTGAGCATCTTTGTTCCTCTTCTTCAAGGTATCCATAATAGTATTTAATCCTTCCTTATTACCTTATTCATTAACTTCTTTACAATTTTTTCTACATAATGAAAAAATGTTAAATAATTAGAGACCTAAAAAGAAATAAAGCAATAAAGGATGAAAACATATGCAATTTTGTATTTAAGACCCTAAATTCTTAGCAAGACGTCCTTTTCCAACATTGCTTCTTTTAGAGAACATGAAGATTCTTATACAACAAGATTCACACTAGATTATGTAGCACTATGTGGTTTATATATCTCTGGTTAAATAGGGGATAACATCTTTTTATGTAGCCCTAAATTCCCAACTACTTTTATCTTCTAAACTAAGGAACATAAACTTCTTCATCTACTTATAAGTCCTTTAAGGGGAGAAAGAGAGCCTCATCCTAGGCTTAAAGTTGAGACTATACCATCCCAAATGCTTTCTTGACGGCCAAATTTGATTCATAAATTTAAAAAGTTCTAAAGAAGGCTTAGCCTCTCTTAGTCAACAAACCACCATATAGCATAAGACTATAATCTAAGAATGAGAGTATAACTACCTTAGACGTAGGTCTAAATCATCAATAATATTATGGACCATATAATAAAAAGATATTTTTTGTTACTTTAATTAAACTTCAGTCAATTCATTCACATAATATCTCGAATAAAAAAAGAGAGATCACATAATCAAATCACCCAAAAATTCAATCTTTATTCTATTTTTATTTGGGTTTAACTAGATTTTAAAATTTTTAAAATTGTAGTTTATAGTATTCTTTTCTAAGCTTTACATTTTCTTTTTCTTTCTAGATTAAAAATAAATTATCTTGCTAATTTTGTAGCTAAGTGTTATAGCCTCATATCATTCTTAAAGGCATCAAAGTATACAATAACGTCTCTAGGCCTAGGAATATAAACCCTCTCATCACTATATAGGGTTGACGTACAAATATACCAGGGGATGTTGAAACTAGTCAACAACTCTTCCAAATTTGCAAGTTTCAATTGACCTATATAGCTCTTAATTTCATACCTGTCAATGCTTCTTAGAATGTCATATAGGCTAAAGGTCAATTATGTCTCTTTACTTGCACTAAATGGTTATTGATATTCTCTCTCATACCCTTAGGTACGATCTTGGATGAAGATCCTAACGAGTTGGTCATCTTGTTACTCGAGCTGCTTCTACTAGAAATAGATATACCTTTTTTAGAAAACTTTAGGGCTTTGTAAAAATATAGGTTGCATATTGCTTTGGTGAAATTTTCAGGAGAAAGTAAAGGTTTTGAGGAGCTCATCCAAAAGGTTTGTATATTAGCAACTAATGGTTCAAGTAAGATTAAGGGTTAAGATTGCAAGACCTTTGTACACTTTAAGGCCTCCTTAAAAATTCTTCAGAAAGTGACCCTCTTGTCTAATGTAATGTTGCAAATTTACTTATTGCCTATCAATTTTTATTTGAAAACCTTGATGTAACCATAATAAAATATCAAGATTGTAGGGATAAATGACGAATAAAATCCCAAAAAAGGGATTTTATGATTATAAAGAACCCGATGTGACATTAGTCCTATTGGCAGCTCAACTAAAGCCTACTACTAAATTCATAAACATTTTAAAAAACGTTATACGATAGCATTTAAGGTGATAACACTCCTAAGCCCTAAGAAAGTTGTAGTTTAGGCTATTAACCCTTTTAGGGTGACCATATCTCCATATATCTACATCACCATGTTTTCATATATGCAACCTCTAGTAATAAAAGGGGAACTACTTCAAAAGTAAAAGGTCCTTAACCTCTTTATGAAACATTTTCTTATAAACTTGAAACCTAGAATTTGATTTTAACTTAAGAGCTTTATCAATTGAGAATCTTTCAACACCCTTTTCTATAGACTAGAAGATCCCCCTCATTATTACCTAAATAAAACCCAATATTATTGATGAGTCCAATCTAATAAACATCACAAAAAATTATCAAACACCATTTTTCACAAAATCTTCTTGCTGATCTTGGTGAATAAGTTAACATAAATGTGCTTTTTCTTAGTAGGTTAAAAATACGTTTTAACCACTAAGGTTGTTACTAAAATTTAAGTTAAACCTTGACAAATGTTGATGTTCAAAAAATAGTCTTTATAAATTGTGTCATTTAGTCCTTAAACTAACAGAAATCTAAATTTGCTTTTAGGTCTCCTCGATTTTGCTTATGTAGTTTCTTTCTTTTAAGTTTGGAGCATATGTAAGCAGAGTAGGTAGCTGACATGGCTCTTAAATCTTCTTCCCTATCTTTGTCATCTAACAATTCATTTTCTTTTCCATAGGCATCTTCTTAATCATCATATTCATTTTGCTCTTGAAAGGATTCATAATTCTTAATGCCATTATTCATCATCACAACTTAAGCCACTCACCATTTTCTTTTTTTTCACCATGAGCTTGCTAGGCTATAAATTCATTCACTTGCAAACAAAAGGTCTCATCTTTGTTGTTACTAGTAAATATAGGAAATTCACCAAACTCAATCAAATGATCATGAGAGAGATGCAGAGGAGAATGAGGGGGACTAAGAAAAAAGAGTGACGATTATGAATCATATATAGCTTCATCCCCATTCATTTTATGTGCATCATTCTCACTTTTTTCTTTATGTAAATCAGATGTTTGAGATTCTACAATATTCTCCAGGTAGTCACTATTAAATATTGTCTACATGGTAGATTCACTTCTTGCTCCATCATTGCACTGTAACTTATTCTCTTGATAATTAAAAGGACCAAGAAGCTTGCTCAGAATCATTTTCTTGTAACTTATTCTTTAGAAAAGTAGAAAGACCAGGATGCTCATTCCCATATTTCTAAGAGCCTCTATGCAATGACCTTATATATAGAGGTGGAAGAATATGATGTTACCTTATAGACTATAGTAAAATTTTAAAGGAATAAAGTTCATCTACCTTAGAATTGCAATATACATGTTCATAGTGTGGAGGATAAACACCATCATGAGAATGACACCATCATGAGAATGACTCTATCTTTTTCCACCTTCATCAAATATATTGACAAGGATTTTATAAAATTCATATTCCATCTCTAGACTTCTACTAATATGATCTTTGTCTTCAATAGTGCAAAAATGGAAAAGTAGCAACAAAGCCCAACTTAAAGAGGAGCATCAATCAAAAGGACAACCTAAAGCAAATAATTTTTGGGGATTTGAGGTTTCAAATTTTGGGGTTTCAAGAATCCTGTTGCTTTATACGACAAGAATCCTGTTGCTTGCTTATCAACAACCAGAGAAGAAATTGACAGGGAAAACTTAAATGAATCAATGTATAATTTTATTTCCAATGTGATAGTGATGACAATGATTAGAATACAAAAAGGAGAATATTTGCAAAGCTTATGAGTTAATGTATGCAAAATGTGTAGAAACGTGTAAGAAGAATGATAAACTAAAGAAGGAAAATTCTACCATGAAGAATATCATTCAAGATCTTGACAAGAAGTTGTCATCTAAAGTAGATAAGCTTGACGAAACAAGGATGAAGTTGGTCAATACCGAAAAAGGAATAAGGATGTTAAATGGAGACACCAAAAAAGATATAATAATTGTTGGAAATTGGTAAGATCAAAGGAGATTTTCGAGATGTTGGTTACAAAGGTGAATGATCTAAGTTGAATGGTGAGAAAAATGATGAAGATGGATCAGTCAAAGGAGAAATCTCAAGAAGGAATTGAAAATTTATACCTACATGTCACTTTTATGGGGTTGAAGAGAAAATAAGGTCAAATTGTTACAAGCTATTACAAATGATATTTCAAAGGGTCAAAACTGAAAGTCTAGACATTTTTTGATAAATTTTTAGCAGCAACCTATGTTACCAAAGCATACTTGGGTTAGAAAGCTCAATTCAAGCACCCGTAACTCTTAAATCTATACGGGCTGCTTCTCATAATGGTTGGTACTTTGATAGTGGGTGTTCATATCATATGACAAGTGAAAGAAGCTATGTGATGGATTATCAAAGTTGCATGGATGGTTATATTACTTTTAGAGATGGAAAGAAGACCACAGTTATTGGAAGAGGGACTCTTTGCATGAATGGACTGTCACATTTAAAAATTGTACTTACATTGATTGGTTAAAAGCTAACTTGGTAAGTATTAGTCAACTTTATGATGATGGCTTATTAGTTAAGTTCACTAGTGATGAATGCAGGGTATTAACCGAGGAAGGTGAGTGCGTACTAAGTGGTAGAAGATCAACAGATAATTGTTCTATATTGCAAGTTATTACTTTTTGCAAATCAATCTCATATGATGGTAATATAAATCTTTGACATCAAAAGTTGGTCATGCCAACTATGATCTTATTAACAAGTTGAGCAAATTCGAGGCAGTGAGGCTTGCCTATAATGAACAATGATGACAAGACTATGTGTAGTGCTTGTCAAATGGGTAAACAATCGAGAGTACCACACAAAAAGGTTAGACATGTTACATTTTCTTGCATATTGGAATTAATTCATATAGATTTGGTTGGTCCAATATAACATGCTAACATTGGTGGAATGAGGTATTTCTTGACATATGTTGATGAATATTCTAAATACACTTAGGTAGCTTTCTTGAAAGAAAAATCAGATACATTTAAGGCCTTTAGGAATTAGGAGCTTATATACAGATTATGAATAATGAAAATATGATAGAGTTGAGGATATGATCAAACCATAAAAGGGAGTTTAAGAATGCAAGTTTCAACGATTTTGTGACAAATATGATATCATGCAAGTTTCAACACCTAAAACTCCATAACAAAATGGAATTATAGAGAGGAAGAATCGAATTCTTCAAGAAATAGCCAGATCTATGTTGAATGGAAGAAAAATATCAATGAGATTTTGGGCTAAAGTAGTAACACAGCATGCTACATATGCAACGAAGTTCATCTTAAAAGCATCTTGAACAAGACATCCTATGAACTATGGAAAGGAAAGAAACTAGATATTAGCTACTTTCACGTATTTGGAAGCAGGTGTTACATTCTCAAAGATTGTGAAAAACTTAGGGAATTTGAAAGTAAGAGTGATGAAAGAATATTTCTTGGATATTCAATCCATAGTAAGGCATATCGGGTGTTCAACTAGAGAATTAAGACAGTAATGAATCTATAAATGTTGTGGTAGATGATATGCATCAAATAATTGATAAAGTGGTGGAAGAAAATCTTCAAAATTAGCCTCACAAATTATCACAAAAATGTAGTGCAGGAAAAACAAAAAAAAATGCTCAGATTTACAGTTAGTTGTTGCTAGTAAAGAAATTGGTTAGACAAAAGATTAGTCAGTTGGTTCGGAGGAAGAAACTAACTAGCAACCTGATGCTGAAAGAATACTTTTGAATGATGAAGACTCAAGGAAAGATGATTTCTACAGAGATCCTCCATCACAAATCAGACAAAATCACCTTATTTTGAATGTAATTGGTGAAGTTAGTGATAAAAAGAAAACAAGAGAAAGAAAAAGGATAGATTATCGGGAACTCACAGAGATTTTATGTTATACTTCTTCATTTGAACCAAAGAATGTAAAAAAAAAAGCATTACAAGATAAATTCTGGATAGTAGCTATATAAGAAGAGTTAACGCAGTTTGCTCAAAATGATGTGTGGGAATTAGTGCCAAGGCCTTCGTACGTGAATGTAATTGGAACAAAATGGGTATTTCGCAACAAAATCGATGACAAAGGCAATGTGACTAGAAATAAGGCAAGGTTAGTTACTTAAGGATACTCTCAATTTAAGGCATTGATTTTGATGAAATTTTTGCTCATGTGGCAAGGCTTGAATCAATTAAACTTCTTTTAGCCATAGCTTGTATGAAAGGATTCAAACTCTATCAAATGGATGTGAAGAGTGCGTTCTTGAATGAGTTTCTACAAGAAAATATATATGTTGAACAACTAAAGGAATTCATTGATTCAATACATGCCGAGCATGTATATAAGCTCAAAAAGGCTCTTGACGGTCTCAAGAAAGTGATAAGGGCTTAGTATGAAAAACTTACTTAACATCTACTCAACCAAGGATACGAAAGAGGTAGTGTAGACAAAACTTTATTTCTTAAAAATTCAATTCTAATTTGATGATTGGGCAAATATATGTTGATGATATTGTGTTTGCGTCTACTCATCTGAAGATGGTCGAAGAATTTATGAAATTAATGACACATGAGTTTGAGATGAGCATGGTAGGTGAATTGAATTTCCTTTTAGGATTACAAATTAAGCAATTGAATGATGGTATCTTTATATCACAAACCAAATATGCAAAGAATTTGGTGAAGAAATTTGGCTTTGAGAATGCGCGACATGTTAGAACTCCTATTAATATATCTACAAAGTTGAACAAAGATGATAATGGCAAAGGTATCCATGTAAGTTTATACAAAAGCATCATTGGAAGTCTACTTTATTTAACTCCAAGTACACCGGATATCTGTTATAGCATTGGAGTATGTGCTTGTTATTAATCCAACCCAAAGGAGTCATATTTGATAGCGGTAAAGAGGATTATTAGGTATGTTAGTGGCACTTCTAAGTTTGGGTTATGGTATTCATATGATTCTACTTCCTATCTAGCTAGTTATAGTGATGTCGATTGAGTTGGAAATTTAAACGATTGAAAAAGTACATCAGGGGGCTATTTCTTTCTGGGTAACAATTTAATTTTAGGGTATAGTAAGAAACAAAACTCCATGTTATTGTCGACAGTAGAAGCTGAATATAATAGTTGGTAGTTGTTGCTCTCAACTTTTATAGATGAAACAATTGTTGGAGGAATATGGAGTAGATCAAGATGTGTTGACTATTATGTGTGATAACAAGAGTGCTATAGACATCTCAAAAAACTCAAATCAGCATTTGAGAACCAAAGACATCAACTTGAACGAGAACTAAACACATCAACTTGAAGTATCATTTCATTTGAGAGCTTACAGAGACGAAAGTTGCAGTTCTTTCATATGTAACAACTGAGAAGCAATTGGCTGACATTTTTACAAAATCTCTTGATTCAATCAGGTTTGAATTTCTTTAATGGGGCTCTAGGATTGTGTGATTTACATTTTTTATGCCATGTAGTTTATTGTTATTAAAAAAGAAAAATTAGAAAGGGACAAAATCCCTAATTTTTAGTCTTAGATTAGAGTTGTCGTTGCATATTCCCCCTTCCCTCTTTTTCATTATTTTGAAATTTTGTCTCCATTGACTTGTTTTTCTCTTTCAGTTTTGAGTATTATGTTACTGTCTCTACTACTTATTCTCTCTCTTGGCTCTCTCACGATTCTCACTCTACATTAATGCCTCTCTCGTTTATCTTCATTAGGCATTTTTATTTTTAGAGCTATAATAGGCAAATCAAAACATCAAGCCTTCTCTTCTCACTCGGAGTAGTCTCCTATGGTGTTGGTACTATCCATCGTCGACCCTCCTTGTTTTTCTAGCCTTCTCCAACAACACCCACCTCGTTGTAGATCAATGATAGGCATTGGCTCATCCTTGGTAGTACCCATCGACATTCTCGAGCCTTTCTTTGTTCGGTAATAACCAAAAGTTAATGAGGATGTAATATGAGTGTTATCTCACATAATAGAGGAATCCTCCTCTGATCCAAAAAATGCTCCTATTGAGCCCACTGCTCCTATATCTTCGGTTGTGTCACCACTAACAGCTACTCCTTTTGCTTCCTAATGCCCAGTCAAGCACATTGGGAAATCAGTCTGACTGCCTCATCAACTTACACCTATTCAGATTTCAGTGGATGATGCTCTATCTCACAAGTTTTATTCTTCTGCTGCACAATATAAGTGAGACTCCATTGCAAATATTGAGTTTGTTATTGACCATCCTATAAATTTGACTTAATATCAACAATTTCGTCTAGATGTGTTGTTACCTGAAAGAAATCTGTTGACACCAAAACACTATAATTATGAACTTGCTAGAAAATTTTATTGCAATCCTAATAAGGGTGTTTTGGATGAATTTGCATTGAGTTATCATATAATGTATATGAGAGGAACAATGGTAAAATTTGATCCGACTTGGTTGAATATGTTTTTTGGGTTTGATAATTTGATTGGTGATTGGTCTTATGAGGATGATTTTGTTATGACTCATGATATGTTGGCTACTTTTTTAATGAATGGTAAATTGACTACTTGGCCATCTTCTTCTACACTTTGTGCACCTGAGTGGTCACAAAAATATTTTGTGATTCATAAGTTGTTGTTAGGTAATTGGATGCGTTGTTGGTGAATTTGATGCCTAGTACTCACATTGTTATAGTTTATCTCACTCAGGCTAAATTGATTTATGCCATAAATATCAGGGCAAATTTTAATTTGGAGAGAATTATTATTGAGGCCATGATTGTAGTTAGTAGCAAACAACAATCTTTGCTATACTCTTTTATGTCTTATTACATAGTTTTTGTATGCCTACAATGTACCTCAGATAGTTACTAGTGTTCTTGAGCCTATGTCTTTGCTGAACTTCTCTCATTGTATATTAAATGTTAACAAGAAAGCTCGGGTAATCGACTTGCCTTATTTATCTTATGGCTCGTCTGAACCATCTGTTGCATCAACTATTAATTTGAATGTTGCTTTACTTGCTGAAATTGATCGGATTGAGGGCATCTTTCAAGCAGGGTTAGACGCACTTCGTCAACTTAAGCAGAGGGTTCTTCTTCGCTTGACTAATTCTTAACCTTACTTTTTGGCATTTTTTTTATCCCAAAGAGAAGAAATTTGGATGTTTGGATAATTATTTATTTGGTATTATTGTTTCTTTGGCTATTTTTCTAGATATTTTAAGCTTATGTGAGCTTGATAATTATTTTTGTAAACTTGATGTTTGATTAAAGGGGAGGGGAGTTCTCATATGTGACAAATAATACCAAAAGGGGGAGATTGTTAAGATATTTTTTACGATATCTTTTTAATTAATTTTGGGCATTATTTGTATTTAGAAATAGTTATATATATGGAATATCATTATGATAAGTTATCTACTTTAAGTGAGATTCAGATTCTTGAAGCAAAAGGTTGCATGAAGGACGAAATCTTAGTGAAGATAGGATTTACTTAGGATAATATCAACATATACTAATAAGGATAATATGTTGATTTTTTGGTGATTTTAGCAGCCTATTTCAATGATTTGTGTTATCTAAGGTAGCTGAATTTTTCAGTGATTTTGTCCATCTTGGGTAATTGCGTTATCTCCACTTGTTATGTGAATTTTTTGGGTAGTCCAAATTATTGTTTTTATATTATAAAAGGTCCAACATATTGGTGTAGTTAAAAAGCTCCATTATTTATGACATTTCAGTGATGAGACAATTGTTTATTTGATGAGTTTTGTGGCTACTATGCGTGAGATGCTTCAGTGATTACTTCGAGGGTTCACAACATAATTCGAGGTGGATGACTTCCCATACTCTCGGTTGATAAAACTACATATTTAGGGGAATGTTTTTATATCAAGTGTTTTTCTTTGTCTATGCCTTTATTGATTTAATAACTTGAGATGTCTTATTCTCATCTTTAGTATCAAACATTGTTATAAAAATCTTCTATTGAGATTAGCATAAAGTGATCATATTATTGAGAGTGAAATATTTTCACGGTATGTGAGAACGAGTGAATAGTATCAATGATTGAATAGTATCGGCTCAATAAAGTCTTGTATAAAACTATTGTTTTTTGGTAAAAGCTATTTAGCTTATGAAAACCCCGAAAATATAAGCAAGATGTGCCGAATTATATTATCAAATCTTAGTTGTTAGTTTGTTTATTGCTTGTTTAATTTTTCTGCTTGTATTTTTTGAAAAATTAACAGTTGCTAAGACACTATTTTGTATGAAACAACCTAATTAAACAATTCAAAACATCTGCGACAGAACCAAGATCTTAGTGAAACTACATCTTTCGGGACTTTCACATATTATGTTCTAATCTTGATTGAAATCCGACCTAAACGTGGATTTATGTCTCAAGTCCATCGGTGTTATTACTCTGACTTTCAATGGTTTGTGTTGTATTCATTTACGCATCACCGCCATACAACAGAGCATTGACATTAACAGCTGTACATGCAAGATACAATTATATCTGCATTTAAAGTTTACAATATTTATCCAATTTCAAGAATTTTGATAATGTCTCAACTTGTTTGAAAAAATGAAGTGATATATAATGTAATGAACAATGTTCGAGTTGCCACCTAGAGTTTCATCTCCCTCGCTGAACATTATCCTGAATGAAAAACATTTAATCCTATAATCTATCACCTCAACCAATGAACTGGGATGTGGAGTTTATAGAAGAGAAAGCATTCTATTTTGACCATTGCTTTGTAATAAAACATATTATATTGCAAGGGGGTATTTGATTACATCAACGAAATCTCTATCCCTTTTCCACACAAATTCCATCACCACCCATAAAGCTACTAGAATCACATGTTCTTTTCAGTAGTAAGACAGCTCGGATTAATTATTATATATCCCACGGGACAAAGAAGTATGCCGACTTCATTAGTTTGAAACCGGCGGTCAACCATATACTTTTTGGATATTGTCTTGGTGCGAAGGTATCAATTCTACCTCAACGAAGACAGGGACAACAACTCACGAACAGTGAACTGATTGAACTCAATAAAATGATTTGGTCATCAGAAACGTCTGAATGAAGAGCTAACTGTCATTGAGTCGGTCCTCAAGTTGTATTTGTCGTCTGGTTTGTTTAAGTTTCGTTTCCAGCCAGCTGCAGGTAGAGAGCTAGGAACTGTTGCTCTACGCGAGCACGAGAAGATTGACGTCAGTCCCGTCACACTATTTTGTTTGCATTGAACGTGAACCCACACGTCCTTGGTTTCTTCTCTTAGATACAACAAAGTGATATTTCGATTAGTTTATCTTTTCATATATTCTTTGTTTAAATATCGAAAGTACAAGAGAGTTGAAAGAAATTATCTTCTTATTTTTTATGGAATATAAACTGTAAAAGTTACAACTCTCAAAAACTTTTAAAATTTCCTATAAATTTCATTTTCATCATAAATAATTATATTTTTAAATAGATATGATGTTTTTTTAAGGTAAACTTCCGAGCAACTTATAAAGTTATTCTTTTATGGCTATAATGTCATAGAATCCTCCCCAAACTCTCCTAAAATACGGAGCCTTTGTATATTAAGTACATTGACATTTTATGATGTTTTCTTATAGTTCTATCATTCTTTATAAATTACCTTGAAGTTTTTGATATTTAAACAACTTATTCAATATGTTCCAAATATGTGAAAATATATGTTTGCACATCTCATTCTATTACTACAAATTTAGTAAAATTTTGATCTATGATCTTTACAATTTTTTCAAATTTAAAAAATCATACAAAAAATTTTTTCATGAAACATTTTTTAAAATTTTATTGAAAATGTATTAGATTTTTCTTAACATGTACAAATTTTCAAGTCAAAATTTTAATTAAATAACAATTAAATACCGTTAATTTACATGAGTAACTAAGATATACAAATATATACTTTGTATGACTCGTACTATCAAAAGTGAAAATTAGGGGATACTTAATGTTTTAGTCATAGTTCAATATCCTTCCATAATATGAAATTTTATAATCACTATTTTTTAAAATATGCTTTGAATAAATTCATTGAGTGCATTCAATATCCCTCCAATCATATAGGACTGAGTAAATAATTTAGCAAATCAATGATTTAATCATAACTTCTTACCAAGTTTTATTTTTCATTCTATATCCATTCCTCTTTCCTCGTCTCCATCAAACTGTTAGTCATGGGTCCCTCTTACATGGAGGGACTGCATGTCTAATATTGTGGCACCGAATTTGGTGCCGCAATATGCAGTCTTTGTTGACTTCAACAAATGCAGCAATTGTTGAAAAGAAGGACAAAAAAGACAACTGCGAGTGCCTATATAAGGCACTCCTTATTTCAACAAAAAAAATGTAACAAAACACAGAGAAAAATTCAGAGAGAAACCAGAGCGTTGTTTTTGCTCTGAAGTTAGGGAAACTTATTCCTAAAGGGTTGGTGAGTGACAAAATAGTGAGGTTAGTATTTTTAGGTTGGGAAACACCTTGTGAGCCACTATTTTAGTTTTATCTTTGTATACCTACTATTTGTAATAGTGGAAGAAATATTTTGAGTTTTGTCCGTTGACGTAGCCCAAAGTTAAGGGTGAACCACATTAAATATTCTGTGTCCATTTTGCTCATTTTATTTTTCCTTTTTATAAAATACACCTGCTGCGCCCAACACAAACAAGCACACCCTCAACATCTATGTTATATATATTAAAGTGATAGATCTCGTATGGCATTGTTTGATACTAGCTAAAAAGTAGTACAAAAAATTAGTATGTTGTACTATTGGTAATATTGGATCATACCAAAAATTTTGGACTATACTGACCAATTTTGGACGATATAATAAATATTTGGGACAAAAGATAAACAGCAAACCCCCCTCTTGAAGATAGAAAAAAAAAACTCTCGTCTTTAAAAGATGATTTCGACTGAACTGTTGGATTGCAGTCGTCGATAATATTAGATAGATCCTCATCGGAGATGATCGATACTAGAGTATCCAAATCCTCAGTTAGCAACGGGCAATGTAGGATTACTGATGAGTGATGCCCCATACAACTCTTCCAGCTTTAAAACCAAATCTGCAAACATCAATAGACCACAAAAATCTCAAATCCAAATTAACAAAAAAGTGCTGATATTTATCTCAAGTAACACGCCTTTTCTATTTCCACGAAGAAAATGGATATCAAATCACCAAACTCTTTTCCCATCATTTTCTGTCCATCTTTGTTTCTACTTTAGGCTTAGGATTTCCTTAAGAAAAGACTGAAAATATCAAAAGGTCATTGGTCATCAGGGGTCTTGATCGTATGATTTAATTTTAATGATCTAGTATCTATTTTAAACTAATTTCAATTCATTTTCAATTTAAAAATTTTCTTCCAGAAGATTTTTCAAATACCTAATTGTCCTTTAAAAATGTACCTTAAAAAACAAATTTTATAATAAAAATTTGATTTTTATTATATAAAATTAAGATATTATTTTATAATTTTTATTTAAAATAAAATCTGATATTACTTAAAGTATCAATTCAGATACAGTATTTGCAATTTTAAGATAAATTACAACCAATGAATAAAACTTAAAATAATTGAAGAGTCCTACAAGAATTCAAACTCAAAACAACACTTCATCTAAAATCCCAGTCCTCCAAGAATTCAAACTCAAAACAACACTTCATCTAAAATTCCACACGTACCATTTGAATCGCAGGTTACCTACTTACCTTGTGTTGCCCTCTCATAACAAGGGAAAAGATTCACGATGGCTAAGCCACTTTATGCCACCGTTTAGTTATTTTCGTGATTTTGATTTTAGTTTTCTCTTCGAACCCAAAAAATGCCAAATACCAAATATTGCCTTTAATACAGATGAAGAGAAGAACAAAGTACTTCCTCCGAACAATGACTCACCCTACGTCCATTAAGCACATTCAAGTCATGCCCATGGAAGAGGAAAAAGACAATACAAGACGATACCTAATCGTCACTTCCAGAGGAAAGCTGTTTACCCTTCACGTATGTACTTCACTGTAACACAAATATACATATTATATGCATACACCCCCAACACAAATATACATAATATATGCATACACCCCTATACATAGGCAATGCAATGGACCCCTATAGCATTGATTGTGGTAGAAAACAAAACACTACCTGACAAATACAAAGAGTGGTTTTTAGGTAGATCCTAAACCCTAATTTGATATTGTGGGCGGTAAAGTAATATTCAGAGACAGACAGAGATTGAGAGAGACTGGTATGAAAACCACCGTTACGAAACCGCCTAGTGTCGGCTTGTTGGCGAGAATCAGCCCGTGGTTTTCTCCTACAACCTTTTGCTCTTTCTGTGCTTGGAGTTCTCGTGGTTGCAAGTCATGTCATAAATGTTCAAGAAAAGAAAAGGGCATCAAACCATCCTCTCGATTTTCCCTTATAATCTCCTATATTAGGTGTTTATGTAGACTCTCCTTGATCATATACTAAATTTCTCTATTATATATTATATACTAAATTGAAACATATTTTCTCCACTAATGACCCACAAGATTCGATAACAAATCATTAAATCCTTGAATTTTGGCATGGCCATATTCTGCTACTATCACATTACCTTTTCTGGAATCTTTTTTCTGTTCTCTTTTTTCGTCGTTGTCTTATATATAAATTCACCGAATATGTATGAAAAAGAAGTTTAAAGAACGGAAGTATATGGAGAAAAGATTAGAACTTAAGTGAGGTATTGAATTTGATAAAAAGATGTGAATTTTCTAGTACTACAAGAAACAAAAATGGTTCGCTTCAGACACCGCTTCTGCTGATGGTTTGAAGCGTCCAATATTAAGCTCTATATTATGGAAAGCAACAAATACTGACGAATATAATAATCAAATTGGTACTAATGCTTTCATTTAGTAGTTATTCAATCGACCTGGTTTCAAGTAACCTAAGGAAATTAACAGGACACATACATATTGATTGTTAGGAAAATCGAGTAATTTTTCACTCAAATCATGACTAGTGAATTTTACTGGTTTTGTAATTTTCAGGAAAGACTGTTAAACAGACTACTAAGACAGAATTACCATTTTAAGTAAATTCTCAATAAAACCTAGAGGGGTCACAGTGATCCCACTTAAAACTCAAACTACTATATAAATTTTAGTTGCATAGTATATTATCACAATTTAAACCCGTGTACAAATCAACAACGTACACAATTGTGTCTAGTCTCCGAGTGCCACTTAAGGCAGTCTGCTCTTATTAGAAAGAGAATACTAAATTTGATATGTATAAAAATTTTGAGGATATATCAAATTTTTTGGATGATTTAGAATAGGAGGAAAGGAATTAGTTTACAACTTGAAAAAACTCCTCCCATTCTCATCTCTTCCCAATATGGAATATAAATTGGGTCATCAAAGTCACCAAAACCAACAAATCTCTATCTTGGCACAATTTCAGATCCCATCAAATGTAAGCATCATTTATACTCTCAATCAAACAAAATAATCTTTGTAGTGCTTCTAATTTGTGCCCTCAGACACCAACTTAAAAATGCAAGATGTTGATTAAGTCTAAGCAATGTTTAAATTTAGCTTTTGTCACTACCTTGGTCATCATATCTATAAGATTTTCTGTAGTCTGTGTCTTCTAGAGAAATATCTCCTCTTTTTCGAGAATCTCTTGCACAAAGTGATAGCAAACGTCAATATGCTTCGTCTTTACAAGAAAAACTAGTTCTTTGCTAAGTAAATAGTATTTTGAATGTCACAATACACCACAAGGTGTTTTTGACCAACTCCCAAGTCTTTTAGTAATCCATGAAGCCAAATTGCTTTCTTCATAGCCTCTGTAATTGTCATATACTCTACTTCTGTTGTAGACAAAGCCACTATTAACTGTAAAGTTAACTTCTAACTAACTGACATCTTAGCATAAGTGAATAAATAGTCAATTGTAGATCGTCGATTATCCAAATCACCTACATAGTCAGAATCATAATACTCAACTATGTATTGACCAAGTGATTTATCTCGCTCAAATAATAAGCCAACAGTTACAGTATCTTGAATATACCGTAGAATCCATTTCACAGCTTGTCAATAAACCTTGCCAAGATCATGCATATATCTGCTCACTATACTAACTACTTATGAAATATCAGGTCTCCTATACTCCATTGCATACATCAAGCTTCCTAATGTATTAGCATAAGGGACTTTTACCATGTACTCCTATTCTTCACCTGTCTTTGAAGATAACTAGTTGCTAAGCTTAAAATAAAAGCGGATTACTTACAAATTTTATATCTTTATTCATAACAAAACATTGTAGTACTTTCTTCAAATACTGCTTCTGAGTCATCCAAAGTTTGCCTCCCTGTCTATCCCTACTTATCTCCATGTCGAGAATTTTCTTGACTTTTTTCCAAATCCTTCGTCTCAAACTCTTCATTCAATTGAGCCTTCATTTTGTTAATTTCATCTTGGTTCTTGGAAGCTATTAACATATCATGCCCATCATAAACTTGTCAAATCGTTTGTACCATTACCTAGGTGATTGCTTCAATCCGTACAACAATTTATTCAATTTACAAACTCAATTTTCTTTACTAGCAACTTTAAATCTATCTGGCTAAGACATATAGATTTCATCCTCTAAATTACCATGCAGGAATATGATTTTCACATCAAGTTGAGCTTGCTCCAAATTCAAAGCGTTACCAAGGCTAACATAATTTTAATGGAGAAATGTTTAACAACTGGAGAAAATACATCATTATAATTAACTCCCTTATTTTGAGCGTAGCCTTTAGCTACCAACCTTGTCTTATAACGAACATCATTTTTGTCAGGAAATCCTTCTTTCTTTGCAAATATCCATTTACATTCAATTGTCTTTTTTCCTTTTGACAGTTTTGTCAACTTTCACGTCTTATTTTTCTCAAGGGATTTCATCTTTTCTTCCATTGCACCTTTCCATCTGTCATTTTCTATACTTCGGATGGCTTCTGAAAAATTGGATGAAACATCATCAACAACTGGAAGTGTATAGGCCATCATGTCAACAAACGAATAGGTTTCTGAATCTCTCGTCTTGTCCTTCTAATAGCAATTGATTCTGGCTACTGTTGAGATTCTTGGGTTAAAACCTCTTCTTCATATGACTCTTCTTCTACCATAGAAGAGTCACTGATATTGCTTTTTGATGGGCTCACCATCATCTGTTCAAACTCTACCTGCTTCGGTGTACACTCTGTCTGCTTTGACTTATACTCCACCTACTTCAATGTACCCTCTCCTTGTATCACCTTATTCAACATGAGAAATTCATCAAAGGTAACATCTCTGCTAATGATAGTCTTCTTTGCCTCTAAACACTAAAGACGGTATACTTTAACTCCAACATTGAAGCCCATAAAAAGTGCCTTCTTTGCTCTTGGATCCAACTTTGATTTATTAACATAACAATATGCAGTATAACAAAAAATGCAAAGAATCATAATTTGTTACAGGTTTTTCAGATCATATCTCTAATGGAATCTTGCCACCAATTGCAGATGATGGCAAATGATTAACGAGATGTTGAGCGTATGTCACTGTCTCAGCCTAAAACTTTCTACCATGTGAATGAGGAAGTCGATGCCGCCGTGTCATATTTGTTATGTCCTTAGTTGTTGGTGAATTTACAGATGTCATTACAGACTCAAATAATAATATTCAATATTATAAACAAACCAAGATTGAACCTTCAGCTCTAATATCACTTGTTAGGAAAATCGGGTAATTTGTCACTCAAATTACGACTAGTGAATTTTACTGATTCACTAATTCCAAGGAAAGACTGTTAAACATACTCCTAAGACAGAATTACCATTCTAAATAAATTTCTAATAAAGCCAGGAGGGGTCACAGTGGTCCCACTTAAAACTCAAACTATTAGATAGAATTTACTTGCACAGTATATTATCACAACCTAAACCCATATATTAATCAACAACATACAAGAGAATAGAATTATACACTCAAACTAATCGTACAAATAAATCGGACAAATCAATATTAAATATTATAAATGCGGAATAAATACAAGAAATAAAAAAATACACTAAAAAATTGATAATAGAGTTTGGCCAATTGTGCCTAGTCTTCGAACATCACTTAAGGCAGCTTGCTCTTATTAAGAAAAGAATATTAAATTTGAGATGTTTACAAATTTTGATGATATATCAAAATTTTTTTGGATGATTTAGAATAAAAGGGGAGGTGTTATTTTATAACTTGAAAAAACTTCTCCCATTTTCATCTCTTCCCAATATGGGATATGAATTGAGCCATCAAAGCCACCAAAACTAACATTGATGAGATTGTTTACATATATATAAACATAGAGCAACAACTCGTGATATAATCGTGTACAAGACAATTCAAAAGATAAGCTTATGAAGGAGTCCAAAGTCGAATAAGACTTCCAGTTTTGCAAGAATTTAGGAAAGATTATAACGCACACAACTTTTTTTTTTAAATTTTATAAAAAGATTATTTTCGTGACTTAATCTTAAGAATAATTGCTGTAAAAACGGGGACCATTGGCTACCAAAAAACCTGCTGGACATACAAATTAATAAAGTGGTTTACATTCAACTTGTAAAGTAAAGAAAAATAGGATTACTAAGTCATTAAGCTGGTTTAGGACCACGCAATATCCATTTTTCTATATTAGTAACCTCAACCTGCTCAATCCAAAGTCGTAAATTTTGGAACCTATTTAAGATTTGTTACAGTAATTTTTTCTTACAAATAACAAAAATAGGTTTCAACTTATCCAATCTAAAACTTACTCACTAATTTTAATTTTTAAGTTCGACTCAAATCGTGCTCATTCCTAAACCCTGATAAGGTTCCTAACGTGGTATTATGGAATAATTTTGTTTTTCGACATAATCCTTGTTTCACGCCAATGAACTAGTCCACCCAAGAGACTATGAGAATACATACGCTACGTATAGGCATGGCACAGTGAACTTTTGAGAACTGTGCATATCCACTGTTAAGCCTGTAGGGTAAGAAATGAAGTGATACTATTGTTCAGATGTTAAATGGAAGAGTATTGAGGGACTTTTTGTCCTACGGTTGGATTTGGTTCCAAGTAATTATAACTGATCATATTTTATCATTTAGTATTACAATTCAAAAGTTACATAAACACGATTTTTTAACGGATAGGAATCTAATTTTATTTTTAAATTTAAAATTAGTTTTTATAAAAACAAACGTATTAGAAACAGTGGGTTGAAGTCCAATGTTACTGCTAAAAGTTTTATCAAACAATGGTTGAAGTTAATCTCAATATGATTTTGCTAAATTACAATTAAGAGATGTGTAACTTTCTCTAAACAATGGTTGAAGTCAATCTCAATATATGACTTTGCTAAATTACAATTAAGAGAGTTGCATAACTTTATCTCCATGTTTTGGACTTCCTTGCTTGATTTACTGAATAATTCTTCTGGCAAAAGTTATTCCCGAAATTTTGTCGAGACATATAGTTTTCCAGGAAATCAGTAAAGGGAATTGCCTTTTCCATGACTATGATTATATTCTCTGCTTACCTTTCTAGGTATATTAAATAAGAATATTACAAGGATGAAGGTTTTTCCATGGTCAATCATTTGATACATCGAATTTCCACGGGCTCCGGTGACAAAATTTGGCTCCCCATAATTATTAGAATTGAGTCTGGGTTAATTATTAGATATTTAGCCCTTACCACTTATAAATTTTTTAACATTTTTATACTTAGTCAATACGAGATACTTTAATACTCTTCTTTAAGTGCAATTAGGACTGGACATCCAGTTATCACTTGAAATAAACATAGTAATAACCGAACCAAACCATCAGCTCTAATAGTATATCAGAATTGGGCTTGGGTCAACTATTGTCAAAATGACTAGAATTAGGGGGCGTTTGGTTTGAGGGTTTGGGAATGAAGGAATGGAATGATTGTAAAAAATAGTGTTTGTTTTGGGGTTTTCAATTCCAAGGGAATGGATTTATTCCATTAAGTTTGGGAATCTACTAAACCCTCCAAATTGGGTGGGTATC
>JAOTIZ010000006.1:6803969-6814248 GCA_027123425.1 Erythroxylum panamense | reverse complement strand
TTCATACCCATTCTCATTCCCTTCTACTATTATACCCATATCCATACCCAACCCTGTGCTCAAACCAAACGCCCCCTTAGTCATTTGAATAGTTGACCCTTACCATTCATGCTTAGTCAATATAAGATACTCTAATAATAATTATCATTTAACAGTTAGTCACCAAAATGATTCCCAAACCAAATATCATTTTAATTACAAAAAATGGTTCCAATCATCTCATAAGAGGTTATTTCGATTTTCTTTCCTATTTTGTTTATGATCTTCACGATGGGCAATTGTTTCTTTTTTCTGACTTTTTAATCACCTATATATATTGGATAATTGATTGTTGTTCCATTTTTTCCTCTATAATGATAATGTAATGCAACTTAAGCACTTCCAAACTTCCACTTACCTCTTCTTTCCGAGTTAAATTAGACCCTAGAGAGCCATAGCACATGGCTCAGATTCGTCACATATAATTGATGGACAAAGAACTTCCATGGATTGGAAACTATTCCTTTCTTGCTTTTAAATAGCAAGCACACATATATAGCAAATCATAAACTTTACGCAACATTTAGAATGAAATCAAGTTGGCACTAGGCTTGTACAGCCTTAGACATAGACATATTACAATGGAAATAAGGATAATGACACCAATTCAAGTCGTTAGCATCACCTAAAGCTTTTGACTTGCTGTGATAATTAAGCTCTTATTAATCTTAATTTATACACTTCAGAAATATTATCGACAAAAATTTAAAAAGGGTATCTCAAGTTTATTTCCCTAGACAAAAATAAAGTATAACAAGCACTGTTGGAGAATTATGTAGCCTGTAATTAAGAGACTGCTAGAAAATGACGGACTATGGTGCTCTCTACATTGAAAAAATGAACCCCTCAACGAGCCATCGAAAATGAGATATGACATATTGACAGAGCTTACCGATGGTAAAAAAGCCAAAATAAGCGTTAAAAGAGCAATTGCAGCAGCTACATACCAAAAAAAAGACGTTAAAGAAAATGTTATTCTATTCTTCTAATCAATAGCACCATACATATCCGCCAAAATTGTTGCTTTAAGTAATAGTATGGACGCAGACTTGAAGTACACATTCACCTGTTGCGATTGAATAACTGGTACCTTTCCCTAGTAAGGCATTGCGCGTACTAATTAGACTTAACAGGATGTATTTGAAGGATTACCGGGCCAGCTCCAATTTATATAAAACTAAGATGCCCTGTTTCAACTTAAAATTTTAACTAATATATAATAAATTATATTTTTTTGTATATAATTCGTTGCTTTTTATGTATATATATTTTTCCTATGGAATAATTTCAATTGTGAATTATAAATTAACATTATGAATATAGTTTTGTATTAGTTCATACGAAAAATAGTATTGAAATAGATTATGTCATATGGAATTTTCGTATTAGATTATACCGTAAAATTTTGACTCGTGCTAAGCATATCAACCCACATGGAGATGGAGGTTAAATTTCTAAAAAAATACTAATTCACAATTGTAAATTAAAAAACATATATAACGTTTTAAAACATATATATACACACATTATTTTTTAATTTTAAACAATTATTTAAAATAGTAGCCGATATTAATGAGTAATAGTACTATATGGTCCAGTATAAAAATTCACACCAATTTTGGTATATTACTAATAACTTTGTTGTAAATTCAAAAATTTTTAAGACAATAGATTAAGAATCTTATTTTTTATATATATTTCACTTATCTATTTATGTATTTTTAGCAGTATTTTAATTATTTTATAATGGTTAGAAGCCAATTTAGGGTTAAGAAAAAAGCGCAGAAAGAACAAAAGAGCCCAACAAACAGATTTGAATTTGTGAGCCGAACCAAAATTCTAGGGGCATGGACATGGAGCATATGGGATAATGGGACCCAAAGTCAGCAAAATTTTCAGGGGGTGAGATGGGCAGAAGAAAAAGAGGGTTTGGTTACCTTCCGTTCACGGACAAATAATATAACAAAAGATCAGAACATACAAAGAACCTGACAGGTTCTGAATGATGTTAGCTCCAATCCCTTTCGTTTCAGAAAGATGTGAGGGGTCAAAGTTCCCAGGGATGCAAAAAATTAATATTTGGTTTGTTTGATTACAGATAGATTTCGGTGAAAATGACAGGAAAATCACGAAAACAGTGAAAGAGAGATATAAGATTTCAACCTTAGGTTCTAAAGTGCCAACATGCACCAAATAATATATATAATCCATATTGTTATGATCAAGTTGTGACCTTTTGTGTGTTTGCATCCTATATATTCTCCAACTTTGTGCAGCTTCAATTACCAAGGAATTGTCGCTTCCCGAGAGAGAAACAGAGAGATGGAGCTCGATGAGCAGAGCTACTTAGATGAACTACTAGCTATAAGAAGAGAAAATTGGGAAACCATTCCAGGTTTTTCAATGGAGATGAGTGAGCTTTTTGATAGTAGCTGGAACTATGATGGTGTCAATGATAATCCAACCACACTACCGCAGAATTCTTTATGCGATAGAGTCTCCACACTGCAGCAGGACTTCAACAACTACTACTTCAATGAAGTTCATGGATGCCCTTTTGGATATGAATTCTCTGGCTCACAATTCACTGACGAGTTCTCAGTACCGCAATTTACTGATTCTTCACATAATACACTTGAGACACCGCCATTTCCCCTCCAAGAAAACACACCAATGTCCATAATGGAGAATGAGGAACATGGTCTGACTACAGTAAACGGTTGCCATGATTTGGAGATGGAAGCTAATTTCAAAGTTGAGCCAACCCAATCTCCCGAGCCTGAAGTGCCTTTTTTCGACGTCGGTTCTTGTCCAGAAAGAAAGATCCGAGGTAAGAGGGTCGATGGGCAGCCATCGAAGAATCTAATGGCTGAGAGAAGACGAAGAAAGAGATTAAACGACAGGCTCTCGATGTTGAGATCAATAGTTCCCAAGATAAGCAAGGTAAGAAATGTAGTGTTACTAGACAATGTTAGACAAGTTTCGGTCAATTTGTCTAATAAATCAACATCTTTGACAACAGATGGACAGGACATCTATACTTGGAGACACTATAGATTACATGAAGGAGCTACTGGAGCGAATCAACGTCCTGGAACAGGAAATTCAGGTTGATTCAGATGCTTTGAACTTGAAGGACACTTTCAAGGACATGAAGGGAAGCGAAAGCATAGTGAGGAATTCACCTAAGGTATGTACTTTGTATTTATCAAAAAGAACATAAATCCACTGCTGAAAACTGAGCTCTACTGTTAAGCAAAACCTGAACAGAAATGTCTGAAATGTTCCTTCACAGTTTGACGTGGAAAGAAGAAACATGGATACGAAAATTGAGATTTTCTGTACAGGAAAGCCAGGGTTGCTGTTATCAACAGTAAAAACTTTAGAAGCATTAGGCGTCGAGATTGAACAGTGTGTTATTAGCTGTTTCAATGAGTTTGCAATGCAAGCTTCTTGCTCGGAGGTAGACCTTTAGACCAATTATTACTCAATGGCTAGTCATACGAGATTCGCTGGTTTGTGAGCACTAATTTAGGCAAATTTGTTCTCTCTGTCTTCTTAATTATAGGAGTTGGAGCGCAGGGTATTAATTAGTCCAGAAGACATAAAGCAAGCATTGTTTGCAAGTGCCGGATATGGAGGAAGATGCGTGTAGAAATGGAAGCAGCATAAAAGGAAGAATTTATGGTGAATTTTCATTAAAAAAAAAGGGTCCCAAATCTCTCGTTTTCTTGAATGAGGTTTTCTCAAGTGAGGTTGTTTAGAATAAGTTGGTTTCTAGTCCGGCAGGCTTTGGCAATATCTATAATTGGAGACCTTATTCAATTGCCTCTAATGTTTTGGGAATATCTGGGCACATGGAAACTACTTGTAGCCTTTTGCTCACAAATCATTCCAAAATAAACCACAATTGAACGAGAAATACCTTTCATAATCACGTTTCTGAATCATAAAATTCAAAACTTATATAGGAATTTGGTTGTGAAAAGAAAACTTTAATCCACTCTCCTCTGTCTTTAAGGAACAGAACTAATTGGTATGCATACGTAAATAGCGCTTAAGATCAATGCTTTGTTGACTCTTAAAAGGTACTCGGAGTCAGGCGACAGCAGAACATGAGCACTGCGGTGTGCTTCTGGTGCATCAGGGAATCCTCAACTATTCAACTCGTAAATCACCACAAAAGCTGCGTCATATGTTAAAAGATACTCTACTCATTAGGTCCCGAGAATAAAATAAAGTTGCCTTGCAATCTTAATCGTAAGATCAGTTTTTCATGTCCTTGAATGCCTTTATAGCTCATTTATGCTCTTACATCAACGTCTAGTCCTAATAGTATCCAGGAAGATGCCGATACAGTCAATTCCACATAACTCAGATGTATCCAACGTCAATATGAAAAAAGATTAATTATCAAAAAAATTCAAATAATAGTAAAATTTAAAAAGTGATAAAATTTTTTAATTTTTATAAAAATAATTTATCATTAAACATTTATCACATCCGTTAATATATTTTTTTGACACATAAATTATAATTTTCACAAAAATAAATTATTTATTCAAAAGTGAAAAAGATTAATTAAAAAGAAAAGCCAACCCAAATAAATTATTTATGCTCACCCATCCCTCCTCCGTTAATTCACTTATTTCGCATACAATCCTCTCTCTGTGAACCCTCTACGATGATGGACATGACCTTCTATTGGGAATTTGGGACTATGAGATGACTATTCTAATCGACTCATGACAGACCCTGTCGTGGCTCGATTGCTCTCCCGCCCTTCTCGTTCGTGTGCTTGGCGGAAGCTTTTACCAGTTCTGGGAGGTGTTCCATATTTTTAACTTTTTTATAAAGTTGGATAATATTTAATTACATTTTTAATTTTTTTAATAACTTATCAATCAAGTTATATAATTTGATCTGAATAAAGATAATAAAGTGCTGAATAAAGTGCTGAATAAATAATTTAAATTAATAAGTCAAAGTTAAAGTAAAAAATATAGACCGAATCCATATCGAACTTGTGATGGTGAAGTCCGATATGAAAGCTATATATAAAGGTTAAGATCTCCTACAGTTGCTTATGTCATTCGCAAGTATAATGATTCTCTAACTTATTAAAAGAGTTTAATAAGGTATTTTCTGTATTTCTTCGTTTATTGCCCTTTCACGTTCGATATAGGATACATAACTAAGGTACCGTTATGTATTGTACGTGGTATCAGAGCGATGACAAGATCGGGTGGTTAAAAGCGAAAATTTTTCAGTTTTTTCTTAATAAAGTTTTCGGAGAGTTAACTTCCGTTTCTCAATTTCTTTTTGCTTTTTATTGTATGAAAGCAGTATGTATGTGTTTAGCCTTGAGAAACAGAGTGAAAATGAGCCTGAGAGACCCAAAAATGGACCTGAAACTCGCTGAAAATTGTCATTTTCCCACGAGGATGCGCCTCACTATCGGGCTAAAAATCGACTAGACGCGTGGCTGGTGTGTGTAATGCACGCACCAACTTTGGTGGGCGCATCTCAAGCGCATTTGCGCTGGCGTGTGTCCAACACATGCTTCTCGAACATACGCCTCTCACGCGGTCGCATAGCTGACACGACGGCTGACGTCAGCCATATGGACTTCTATAGTAATTTTATAAATAGAAAAATATTCGTATTTCCCGTAAGGATACCTCGGGATGCTTTGAGTCAATTTCTGGGTCCAGGAAATTCATAAAGTGAGTTTTGTCATTTTTTTGAATTTATTACATTAGTAATAAATTAAATTTTAACTTCTGGAAAAGAATTAAGGCGTTCTGAATCTAATTTCGAATGAAATTTCATGCTTCGGATCTCATATGAGGGAGATACTTCAAGTTTTCATCTCGGGTCTCATGCTCAGTGTTTAGGATTATATGATATTCACTCGAAAAAGGAAGTAAGACATTATGTAGTCATTTTTGAGTGAATTTTCGTGCAACGAACTTACTATAAAGGAGATACATGAGGTTCTTGTGTCTTGGGTGGTCGGTTCAGTGTCCGTTGATGCACAATAGTCACTCTATTGAAAATTTTCTTTTACGAAAGTCTCAATGAAGTTTTATGAGAATGTCTTCAGCATAAGTGTGCGACAATAAGGCTGTGCATTTGAGTTTTTGCATTTATTGATGTTACATTATCACATACCATACGCTCATAATGAATGTGAGGATGATATAAAGATATATCTCTTGTATTCGTAGACTTTTTAAGTGCTGATGAGGATGCAGTCACCAAGTCATGTTTCAAGTCAATATTTTGAATTGTTTTACTTGCATGTTGGGGGATGTCTATGGTTTTATGTTTGGTTATTCTACCAAAAGGTATTGGCCTTATATAACATTTTAAGATGTACATAAAGATATAAGATGGAGGAAAGTTGTTGCTTATGTGATCTATTTGCCCAAAGGTAGTAATATCATGAGAGTTGATAGTTTGTAATCCGATCACTTTTATGTGAAGGTTTAATTGCATATATTATGTATTTAGCCCAAAGGTGTTTCATAATATGTGTGATCGAATTTTCGAAAAATATACCGTTTAATGGCTTTGAGTATCGTTGTTATTCTATATTTATGCTGATTTAAACATTATCATTTTTCAGTCACATTTTCGATCAACAATATCAGTGCCACTATTGAAATTCTGACCGGTTTGAATATAAAGAAGTAGATAGAGGAAGTATTGAATGCTATGGAGGTAATTGACGTTGATATGATCATACAAATGGATAGGCCATCTTTACTTACATCCATGAGCTTAAGAGCTCATGAAGCAACCTATGAAGCCTAGGATCGGTCTGACAGGTTAAGTCTGATGACCATTAAAAGATCCGTTCCTGACCATCTGTTTAGTGGACTTTTAGACACAGACATGACATATCTAAATAATTTTTTGGTAATGTCTCCCAGAGGTACACAGTCTTACCTAATGTTAAGACAAGTGCCTTGATGAAAGAATTATTCTCCATGAAGTATAGGGGAGAAGGGGGAGTAATGGAGTACATATCAAGATTGATCCATCTTCATAGTAAACTGAAGATAAACATTCCTGTTCCTAATGTCTTCATAGTTCACCATATTCTGAATACACTCCCTCTAGAGTTTAGTAATCTGGTGATGACATATTATTCGTAGGATGAAGAATGAGACTTCAATGCTTTGATTGCCTATTATGTTGTTGACGAGGGGAAACTTAAGCTTACTACTCCTACATCCCTCGAAGTAACTAAAGAGAAGGAAAAGATGAAGCCCGCTAAGATCAAAGGTAGAAAGACTAAATCTTTTCCACATACTGATGCTGGTCGATCCAGTGCTTGTAAAGGTCCGTATGAGATAAAGAAGCCAACAGTATAAAGCCTATAAAGAAAGACTGTGACTATCAAGGAACTCCTTAGCTTGTCAATTTATGAATCTGATTTGTGATAGTCGCATTAAGTACTTGGTGGCTATATAGTGGAGTATCTGATCAAGGTGCTTCCACAATGCAAGGGTTCATATCCAGTATAAAGCCAAATAAAGGGAATCAGAAACTTATGGTTCACAACAATGAAGAAGTTTAAGTAATATTTATATGGAATGTATGTACTGAACCTTATTGTAATACACCACTACCATAGAGCATACACCTAAACATCCAGAGGACATTTAAGAACATACCCTATAAAAATGGCATGTTAGAGCAATCATATTCACTAATATGGCATCATACAGAACATAAGTGATCATAAGTTCAACATTTCTCATTCCATTTAACAAACATCATTTACATTGTCATTACATCTCATAATCCACATATTTATATTACAAAAACATCTAACATGAAATGAGATGCTAACAGAAATAATCTATTTAAACTCCTCAGACATCAGCTGACCAGACCTTTGAGCCATTCTTGATTCTAAAATTGCCAATACTAGATTGCTTTACAAGTTAGGTCTCCTCAGTATCTGAAAAACAACATTGTAATTTTGATGAGTTTTGCAAATTCAGTAAGTTAACCATCATCGATGTGCTCACTTGAGTCAAATCACAACATCACAAGTATATCACATTAGCATGAATCAATTCCCATATAGTTTTGTATACCAAATCACACTATACATCGTATCTTAATAAGCACATTATAATACAAACATTTCATATAATCTTTTTAGAATAATCCATTCTTTCACCTCAATTATTCATATAATCAATTATATATATATATATATATATACTATTATATATACATACATGCAATGCACATGAGATTCCACTTTCATTTTTAGTTTGTTGTGACCGAGTGCCTATTTAACTGTCTCATATCTATTGTGGATACTGGGCTCATTTCAGATACTATTTCTTATCCATTGTAGAGACCAGGCTCATTAATCATTGAGCCTGTGGCTCTATGTGCACATTTTTAGCTTTAAGCTCCTTTTCATGTTAGTCACTCCAGTCACAACTCTTTTATATGATCATGCATTTCAATGTAATGAAAACGTATCAAATCACATAATATGCTATCAATAACTCTTATTCAGTGTGTATAATCAAATAGCACATTCATCGGATCTAAGTCCAACATTTAATATATAGTTGAGAACACAATTTTCATATTCACATTTAATTTGCAAACACTTCCAATACAGTCTCAAATATCAAACTCCTCAGACCATCAATGCCCAAAATTATCACAATCATATCAGTAACAGTTTAATATCTGACAGTTAATTAAGAACAATTCAAATATAGCGAGTAAACATCTAGGTTAACTCACAGTATGCTTCAAATAGCTATTGCTTTGACGAGTCGACAATGTCTGGAAGCTGTCGGTCAATTTGTGCTTCTAAATCATGCAATACACACATATGTACACATTACTAACTTGTTTAATCAAATAAGTACTCAATCGTACACATGCATATGTGTTATGTTCAATGCATGCTTGATTGACCTTTCCGGGTATGTAATTATTCATAAAATTTGACCATTCAAACATCATACTTTGTATACTACCATTTTGCAATCAGGTTTGTACCCTTAAGTTAGCTTGATTTACTCCAAATTCATCAACCATACTTTACACTTATCCTTGAACATTTCCATGATCAAAAGCCTCTAATAAAACACACAAATTTGTTTTTTTAAATCTGGAATTTTAACAAGCTAAATCTATACATTCTCCAAACTTTTTCCAGCAACATATACTTATACATTTACCCAATTCTCATTCATAATTACCCTATGTTTTTCAATTCTCATTCATCCATACCTTCTACACATTTCTCATGTCCTTTAAGATCATGTTTTCATTAAAAGAACTCATTTATTCCTTTAACAAATCAAAACTTTCATATTTGAACTCAACACATCAAAACAGTTCATTCTTTAGATAATGACATCAATTGACTACATAAACTTATCAAGATCTTAACCAATTAATCAAGAAACAATATAGGCTCATTCCTCACCTTAATCAAGTCCAAATATACCAATTTAGAGTGACATTTCTTAGCTGGTTCAACATGTACACAAGGCTGAAACTGAAATTCTGAAATTTGTCAACAACATCACTAATGTGTGTAACTTTTCTACCTTCAATACCTCACGAATTTAACAAGATTAAAAACATCACTAACACCTGAAATTTTCCAGATTTCATATACCTTAAGTTTACTTCATTTCAGGTTAATTTAACTTCCATATTGGTTACACTCAGGCTTAAAAATTTCTATTCACTTATGTCATTAACATTCATTGTTTTACAAACACACTTTCAACTCAAATTTTCCAGATTTGAAAACATCATTATGAAACCTATCTTTATCCTGAATTCCTCATTAATTATACTTTAATTCCCACCTTGTATGATCCAAAAAATAGTCCATAAACTTCCATTTTCGTATATGAAAAAACAAACCAGAAAAGTACTCATTCATTCTCCATTTTCCAGCTTTTCTCAGGATAGGTTTTCTGGTCAGTTTTGTATGGCCATTATGACATAGAAAATGAGGTATTTAGGTAATATATTCTTCTCTAAAAAAGTTCCTATATGGATTAAGTTTCTAATGACATAAAGTTAATGCAGTTTGGTTCATTCCTAGAGTTATACCCAAAATATTATAGACTATTCTCAAACAGGGACAACAACCAGCACTCAACTTCAAGCCAGATTTCAAAACCCTTAGAGACATAAATTAAATTCAATTCCTTTATGAAAATTATATATA
>JAOTIZ010000006.1:6779441-6797110 GCA_027123425.1 Erythroxylum panamense | reverse complement strand
ACTTCAAGAATCAAAGAAATGCTAAAATTGAATTTAAACCTAACCTACCCATAGTCCATCTAGGCTAGAAAACCAAAACTTTAGCTTAGAAACCCAAAATCAAATTGGTTTCATCTTCCTCTTCTTTCTTCCTTCATTCCCAACACAAACCCTAGTCTCTATTTAATCCCTTTTGAACCTAGCCAAAAGAAATAAGAAAACTTCCCTCCAACAAGTTGATTTTCTCTTCTTTTTCTTTCCTTCTTCTTCTTCTTTACTTCTTCTTTTATTCTCTCCACGACTCTCTTCTTTTCTCTTCTTCTATTTCACGTTTTGCCCTCTTTTTTAACTCCTACGATTTTCCTCTTCTTCTTTTAAAGAAAACCACATTTTACTTGCTCTTCCTTTTTTACCCTTCATTTAATCCATCTACTAACTCCTTTAAGCTAACTTAATTCTAACCTTCCCATATTAATTCTAATCCTTCCATCTAATTCTAATCTCTATTCATGCCACTAAATTAATGACTAAATTAAAAAATAATCAACCAAAACCTAAATAAATAGTTAAATAAACAAATCGATAATAATTGGAAAATTTTTTTAGGGTCCAATAGGATATACTAAGTTTAATGTTTATACGAATGGATGTTCTCAATGCTAAAGTGTCAAGGAATACCTTAAGTTTGTTGAAAATAATTTTTAGTTTGATTATATTGATAAGTCATTTGTTGGAACTTCAATAAGTATATTGATCACCATAAAGTTTGATGGTTCTCATACTATGCATGAGATGTTATTAAAATGACATATACAATGACAAGATTAAAATCCATAAGAATGAAAGTAAGTGAAAGTTTCCTTGTGAAGTTTATTATTAATTCCTTGCCTTTTGAATATAATTTATTCCAATTGAGTTACATTACTATAATGGACAAATAAATTGTCAATGAGTTACAAAGTATACTTATATAAGAGGAAAAGAAAGGCTTAATGAATAAGAAGTTCACTCAATTAATCTTGTGAGTCATTAATGAGCTAGAAAGAATACAAGAAAGGATAAAAGAAAGAAAATGCATATGCCACATAAGTTTAATATGTCATTATCTTTAATCTATAATAATGAATCAAGAACACATGGATGTCATTTCTATAAGAATACTAGAAACCATCAAAAAGATTGCTTGAGATATAAGGCATGGTTTGACAAGAAAGTTAAGTATAATGCTTTAGTATGTTTCGAATCAAATTTAGTAAAAGTTCCTTATAATACTTAGTGACCTAACTCTAAATGTATCACTCATATTACTAATATGTTGTAGGGATTCCTTATAACCCAAATCATATAGCCAATTGAAAATTTTGTCCCAATGAGAAACTGAGTCAAAGCTCTAGTTGAAGCTATTAGAGCTTAACAGTTGATTTTAGATATCAGACATTATTTAAACCTTTTTCAAACTTTTTATACTCCTATAATTTTTTTAAAACTTAGTTTCTTTGTGAAAATTGATATTATTAGACATATTTTCAAATTAAAACCTTTTTTGTGATTGATTGTACAAATTAAAACTCGATATTCTTTTTATTGAAACTTTGGTGACCTTGCATCATAATGTTTGTACTAAATAAGGTTTGTAAATGAAACTTTAGCTTATTTAAGACATAAACGTTGGGTTACATATCCAAAAAAAGAATTTTCACGACCCAAATGACCATCTTACCGACACATAAAACTTAAAAGCTCTTAGATTACATGTAAGCCTAACTATGAGTGATAGAAACAAAAGCAAAATCTTAAAAAAAAGTGATAACATGAGCATGTGTAAATACAAACGCAATGAAGTATAATAATATTAGCATGCATCAGAAGAAATTTGTTTAACATACTAAATCATATTATTAGGAACATTAGAGTATAAGTATAAATGAAACCAGTGAAAAAGCATACGCAGAAGTAGATATATTGTAGCCGACACTCCTTGGAGTCACTTCTGTGAAGATGATGGCAACTAACCTAAAAAATAGAGTTTAGGGGAGTTAAACCTCACTAAGTAAGTGTATATTGCCTTACAACACATAATAACATGCTTACACAATATACAATTTATATTAGTATAAACACATATATATGATGCATTATAAATCATATAAAATACACAATAAATCATAAAGAAGGAATATTTGTAAGACCCTAGTCTCTAAGGATACATCCTCACAATACTACATCTCGAATAGTTACAGGGAGCTAAGCATTACGAACAGCCCAACCATACACCTATATTTATATAATTGTAAGGCTCTTTTAGTCTAAAGGGGCTATGGGAGCTAAATGTCACCAATAAACCAATTCTCAATACATCTAAAGTCATAATCATATCAACAATATATATGTCAAACAAGGACTCGATCGGGAGCTAAGCATTAATCTAGATTGGTCTATATCATATCTTAATGTCATATCACAATCATCTCTTATAATCAAACCAATGTGCACCTAGTTCTGATGCATTCCCATCAAGTAGCAAGTCCTACAGATCTTTCCTCCTCTATAATCATAATTAAACACATCCACACATAAACCAAATATCAGTCATTCAATTTTTCAAACAAGCACTCAATTACATGAGGACTATCTGTTGGCCTCCAAAATTTTTCTTGTTATTGTATTGAGTTAAGCATGATTTAAATAAATTATGAGGATATGATAGATTAATTTTGGAGTTAATTATTATATTATGTCAAGGTTGGTGGAGATTCAAGCTAAGTGCATTTTTAATCCTTTGGCTTTTTGGAAGGATTTTGGTTCATGAAGCTTAGGAAATACATGGGTTTAAATATTCTAGAATCAATTTTAGTGAAGGTGGTTTCTTTGGGTTCTAAATTAGAATTCCTATTGAATGGTAAATTTTGTCATTGATGAAGGAAATCAAGATAGGCAAGAGGATCAAGAGGAGAGGCATCTTTGAGCAAGTATATAAGCAAGGAAATCAAGTGGGTACATGTTTATAATTGAGTAATAAGCCATAACTATCTTTTCAAATTTAAGAGCATTAAATGATTTCAATTTTTTTTTGTGAATGTTGCATTATTGCTCTTTGAATGATTTGAGAAGTTTTCTATATGTTTACTATATGAATTTTGTTGATGAATTTTGAAATGGAAATGGAAATGGTTTTTGAAATATTTCCTGCTCATAAAAAACAAATTTTGAAAATGTGCCAATTGGGACAATATGCTTATGCCATGAATTACATGTTATGTAGGTTTGTGGTAGTCTATTCTGTTATGTCAGGTACACTTCAACTCTATTAAAGGCTTTTTCCGCTTGCCCGTTAATGTCATGGAGCTCTTTCATGGACTCCCCTTTGTTTATGTCTACACAAGATCATTATGTGGGATTACGATAGTACGTTTTGTTCACGACTACACAATACCATTATGTAAAATTGTGTTAATACATTCTGTTTATAGACCTACCCAAATCATTCTGATGTGCTTATGTGTTTATGATTTTGCGAACAAGTTAATGAATGCATAAATTGTGTTGTTTGTGAATTGGATTACATGACGAGAGTTGGACAAACATGTGTTTTATAAATTCAATATGAATTTTCTATGAAAAATGAATATTTTCAAGGTTTTGTTTGTTTCTCTGTTATAAATTGTTACCAATGAGCTTTTAAATTCACCTCCATTCCTCCTCATCTCTAGGTGATGAGCAAAAGATCGAATGATCGAATGATCGAGAGTCAAGGCATCGCTCCGAACTTGCATATTTTTGTATTTTAATTTAGTTTATAGAAAACACAAGGTTTTAGCTGCTGTTTTTTAGGATTACTCGTTCATGTAAAGTTTGTATATTTTTGGGTTATAATGTAGTGTAGCTTGGAATTCCCATTAAAGCTTTGTAAAACTCTTTTCTTTTGAGGTTAATGAAACATGAGTTTATGTATGGATGAGGCTGAGTTGAAATTAGGTGTACTTGAGGAAGTTATCGATTTGATATGATAAATTTTTGAATATGAATTGTTGTTATATATAACTGAGATGTGTTATGGAAAAACAAAGATAGGAAATTTTGAAGAATGAGAATTAGTTGTAAGTAATGAATTAGATGAGTAAAGATTAGAGAGTATGAGGAAATAATATTGGTAGTTGAATTATTATGAAATGATGTTACATTATAGGGAGTGAATTTGTATGGAATTTTCAAGTCTTTCATAAGGGTAAAATTTGTATTTTGACTTTAGGAAAAAAAATTGTATTGATGTAGGTTGAATTAGACAAAGTTATCTTCTTGCAAGTTGTAGCTTATCTTTCTATCTTTACAACGATATAAAGTATGAAATTTTTGGACATTGGAGTAGAGAGATATGATCATTATCATTTAGGGATGCTACATTCTATGTATAAAAGCCTTGGTCATAATTGTGAGGAAGCAGGGTGCGATCCCGCACCTTAGGAGTAGCCTCGGGTGCAATCACAACGAGGAAAGGTACGATCGCACCTCATAACTTCACGTTTTGCCACCTGAGGGGTTTTTCAGCTCTGAACATGTTTGATTCTTTTGGACATAACTTCGTCATCGGACCTCAAAATGAAGTGATTCTTAAACTAGTAGATTCTTAACACATTCCTCTATCTCCCTATAAAAATTTATAGCCTTTGGTGTTGATTTGAAAAAGATTAATGGAAAGAAAGCGAGGGTCTCAGCTGGAAGAGTATGAATTGGTCATGAACATACCTTGGCTTTTTAATCACATCTTGAGCTATAGAGCTCTGAATGAGATGGTTCTTATTTCAAAATAAACAAGAGACATGGAGTTATAGTTATTCTAAAGAGGTCTTTTTGAATTTTTGATTTCTAATTGATGTGGGCTCCCCCATGTGGAATGCATGTTCAGATGTCACCTAAGATGTCAGGTGTATGTCTTGCGAGGGCGAGGTGTCCAACACTTATAGTATTAGAGCATGAAGATGAATCGATGATGGTTAAGGAGATTTAATTGAAATAACCCTACAAGAAAATGCGCTCATGTTTTATGATTCCGAAGTTGGGCTTTGGAAACGGGGTCCAATACTATCATTAATGCACGCAGTATGCTGTAGGCACCTAAACTCGATCCATATACTTAGATATTGCAGTATTATTCACATAGGCATCACGATAACGACTACTCAAGTTACATATATATATATATATATATATATATATCACATCATATCATATCCACGAGCATAAGAATAAGGGTATATATCATTGCTTAACATGTCACCACTCATGTCAACCTAGATCCACAATAGAGAGTATGAATTTGATATTTGTAGATAGATATAAACTTACTTGATGATTTAATTTTCAGTTTAAACCTTGCGATATGGATCCCACTCTTCATATACCTATAAAATAGGAAAGAAAATATCATAATCAGTGTCATTTTCAAGTCATTGGGATCAATTAGAAACCTAGGACTTATTAGGTTTGCTAGGATGGTCCAATTATGTTGCTAGGATGGTCCAATTATGCAATTAGACATTGATACTATTCTCGCTTAAACTTTTCGTAGTTTTTTATTCACAAACCTTTAAGAATTTTTCCATGGTTCTTAAAGGAAATTGATTAGCACAATTTATAGGATTGTTTCAATTTTTTTGAAATAAATTTTTCAAAAGGTTACTGAAACAATATCCCTGATGATTAGAATATTCCTCTAGTCATCTGAATATTCCTCCAATGATCAATAATTTTTTCACTCTCATTTAATATAAAATGAAAGCTCTTGATGATTAGAACAATTTTATAACCGTAAGAAACTCATATTCTCAAAAAATCTCAACGAATTAAAGAAATTTTATTTTGGAGCCTTAACCTTTATTTTTTTCAATCGATAGTGATAAAGGCAGTGATTGACAACAAGACCATAAGACTTTTTCTCTTGATGTAGAGGGGAGTCTAATGGTGGTTGTGGTGGTTAGCAACACTCACTAGAGGTGAAAAATCAAAGATTTGAGTTTTTCTTTAATTTTTCTTTCGATTTTTATGATGATTTTGGTGATGTTGTGAGGTAAAATAGGCTGGTAATGACGAGCTCAAAGAGTGGAGTTAATTGGTATATATGTTTAGCTAGTTAGAGTTGTCGATCATGAAGAATAAAAGGAAAGGATGGTTTTATAAATAGTAACCATAGGGGGTAAAAATGAAAAATTGGAAAGATGATGGTGGAAGTGAGATATGTGTATATACAGGGGGATATTACAATCTCCCATCCTTACGAAAAACAATTCATTATCAAATTTTATAATAATTCTCTATTGAGGATACAAGTATGGATATAACCTTTGCATCTCTCACTTTTTTTCCCAAGTGATCTTCTCGTTATTGCTAATCCTCCATATTACCTTAGCTATAATAATCTACTTTACCATAACTAGCACTCTTGAGAATCTAAATAGCTATTGGCCTTTTCTGTAAGTTAGATTCTTGTTCACCTCTATATTCTATAGCTAGAGTATATGAGAAGGATTAGAAATGTATTTATGAAGCGTAAAAACCTAGAATAATGGGTGGACTTAGGACACATTCGGAGTTAACACCAATCAATATATCATGTTTCTAACTTTCTCTATAATCTTATAAGGTCTAATATATTTTAAAGATTGTTTCTCTTTCTTCCAAACCTCATCACACCCTTTATCAGAGATGAATTTAGAAATACAAATTCACAAACTAAAAATTCCACGTCCTTGTGCTTTGGGTCTGCATAACTCTTCTATATGATGAATGTTTCTCTAGTCTCTTTAATTAATAAAATATTCTCTGATGTGATCTTGATTAGTTTTGGGCCCTACACCTACCTCACCTTCTTCCTCCTAACACATTGAATATCTGTATTTTTATCCATACAATGCCTCATAAGGTGTCATCCTAATGCTATTATTATAAGTAAACATGATTATAGGAAAGTGCAAATCCTAACTACCATCGAAGTCCATCACACATATCCTCAGTATGTCTTCTAAGGTCAAAATCATCCTCTTGGGTTGCCCATCATTTTAAGGATGGAATGTTGTGCTAAAATCTAATATGGTGCCCAATGCCTCCTACAATTTCCTCTAAAATTGAGATGTGAATTGTATGTTGGATCGAAAAACAATATCATACTAGATTTGGCTAAATGGTAGATTTCAAAAATATTTTCCGAAATCAAAACACACAGAAACATGATAACCAAATCAACATGTTTTAATCTATACATGATACGGTATTAGAAAAAGAAATAACATAAGAAAATGATCGAAATTTTACCGACTCCTTTGCTACAGCTTTGAATCCTCCCTATTGTGTCCTTTCTTTGCTATTGTATCCTCAACCAATCTGATCTACCACTTGTTCTCCTTAGACAACATGGTTAACAAGATCTTTTCATGGGAAAGGAGACGAAATATTGTAGAGGTTTTCCTTTTATGAGCAACTTAGTTGAAAGAACCAAAATGAGACCCTCTTATTCCTAATTTCGACTATATCATGAAAGAAAGGACATGGGGGAAGTGGAACCAATGCACCACTTCATTCTTTTAATCAAAATGAAAGAGAGGCCAATAAATGAGACATTCTCATTTGTTTAATATTGCTAGATGAGAAGATAATAAAAATAAGACACTCTCAGTTTCGGTTAAATGATGAGAGAAGCGAGAGAGAGCAACAAATGCATTACTTCCTTCTTTAATCAAATGAATGTTAAAAGGTTTATATTTTTTTCTACATGCCAACATTAAATGACAACCATTAAACCATTTAATGATAAGGCCATTAAATCAGTTAATGAGGACATCATTAAACCATTTACTGATGATGAAGCATGATAAAAACCCACCTTATATTTAGCAATTCAATGCTAAATGAGCAGCTGCCTATTTAGCTATATAAAACCGAAATCTACGTCATTGTGGATTTTGGTTTTGCACTCCTTTTGTCTTTACAAATATTGTTTCAATTTGAGTAATCTAATTAATCAAATCAAACCAAAATCTAGCCCAATATTAAATGTTCACGTTAGGCTTCTAATTAACAATTAATTAATGTAAGCCCAACATTTAATCATAGGCTTATACCTAATTTAATTAACTCTTAATTAAATTGTTCTGGTATTATTATTCTGAATCTAGTTGGGTCCTTTCTTTTTAGTAACCTCTATTTATTTTGTCTTACTTTGCTTGATAACCTTTCCTAGAAGTCAAGTGAAGAATCTAATTAGACTTATATAATTCAAGCTCTAATAAGCCAGAATTAATTTAATCTCATTAGAATTAATTCCAACTTGTTAACCAAATGTCATTCCACTAAAAACAATTAGCTGAACTCTTGAATTACTAAATATTATGAGAACACATGTTTCAAATTAGATATCTAATTACAAACTCTATTATGAACCATATTATAATCATTTGCACAATAAAGGGTAAAATTATCATTTTGCCCTTATTTTGGTTTTTCCTTTTAGATCTCCCACTTCACTCTATATGATGATCAACACACAAGATCTCATCTTGGTGTTAAGACTTAATGGGTAGCTAGTCCATCAAACTAGTAGCGCCAAACATTTAGAAGTGATGATTCCACTGTAAACTCTTTATTTGAGTGAATATTCCCTGATACATGTTTCAATTAATAATTCCAACATGCAGACACTAGATTGATACTCTGTAAAAACCCAGTCTGATCATATTAAGAATTATAATAAAACACATGTGAACTCACCACTCATCAAGATTGTAGTTCATAATAAACGAATGCTTAAGTGTATGTTTAAAATTAAAGAAACGACCTACTTTATTCTTTAAAAACATACATGAATCCATATTCATTTAATAGTGCCATTATCGATAGTTAACTAATATCATGATATGAAACTCATCATTCCCTTGAAATAAACTCCTTTACTTACACGGAGATAAATCGCAACACTACAGTCTAAACCATAATCAAGCGACCAACTTAATTATTCAACTGTGAATTAATTAATTTAGATTCTAATAATATACGTGTTTCCTATATATATCCATATATATGTATATTACTGATAAAAAAATCTTGGTACCTTATGACTAGTTATATTATGCTCATACAAATAAAACCAAACTTTTTTGTTTTATTAATAATAAATATTTTCATTACAACAAAGTAACTGGATGAAGATTAGTAAAATGTAAATACGCTTGCTTTACGGGACACTATATTTACATAACCCCAACACAGAATGTCTCACGGTCCTTCTCACGCTCGTGAGAAGTTTTACACCACCGTGAGACATATGCCAGCTCACCCACTTTAATCCTACTTTTTGGTATAAAACCAAATAGTGTGAGACGACACAAGGGATGAAAATTTGATGGTTTCGTTTTGGGGAAAACATTCCAAGGGTTTCAGGAGAAGAATGAAAAGTAGACACTATCAAAGACCAATGGAGAAGATGGAGGCTTGAGCTTCCTGAAGCTGATTAGGAGCTGACATCAACACTGAAGAACTCGATTAAGCATACCCTTCAATGTGTTTGTTATTCTTACTCTCTTTAGGGATTTATTGTGATATCCTATGTTTATTATTTGGGTATTGTGTGAAGATGATCTTAATGCTTTCATTGGATTGTTTTATTATGAACCCATTTCTAGAATCTTTAATATAATCCGTAATTATTTTGTTGAGATCCATTTATAACAACTAATGGTTTTGAATCAGTAGGAATACAATTCGTAATTGTTATGCTTCCGATTGGTGTCGAATCATTAGGGATAATATAACCTAGTTTAAATAACCCAAGCTTGTACATTGATTAATCTGTTTTCATAATTTGTAATGCGACTTTCCAATTAAATCTAGAGATTGTATCCTAGGTTATTCCTAGGTTATTCGATGGTTAGGTTTAATTAACGAATGTCTCTTCATTAAACATGACCTAATGGAAAGCAGGGGTTAATAGAACTTATCATTAACGTACGATCAATAGTTGCTAGGAGAGGTAAGAGAGTAACAAATCAATGAAGTATATTTAACTGGGTGTAGGTAAAGATTAAATCGATGATCGGGTCCTTAACGAATTCATCATTTTCATCATCTTTGAATGCTTTTTTTAATTTGTTTTCCTTAGTGTAGTTTTATTTTTTTTATTTTAACTCAAACCAAAACCCTCACATAACCTAAACACTAATTGATTTCATAACAAGGGCTAACCGAATACTCTCTGTGCGATCGAACTAGACTCACTACTTCTATAATTGTAAGTCTAGTTATTTTGATTAGTGTTACGATGCGCTACGTCAATCATCGGTTTGTCCATTCTTGTAGCCTTAAATGCTCGATTTGAGCCACACCTATGCCTCTTTGGGAAGGATGTTTCTTGCGAGGTAGGCATTTGTTAGGTTTTCTTCCTCGGGTACTATTATTTATAGGTCTAAGTTGATGAAAGGATTCGGTTTTAGTAGATTCTTGGAGAACAATAGAAATGGGTGTAGCCATTGACGAAAGTTTCTTGAGAACAAACAAACAAACGCTAGTGTTTATAACTTAAGACAAGTGACAGGTGAAGGAGATGGTATGATGATATTGGTAAAGGACTTCTCAGGTTTTCGTGAGGAAGAAAGATGACAAAAGAATGGCTAGAGGAGAATGGTTAGAGGAGAGGTGTGGGGTTATATTTAGAGAAGGGAAGTGGCAAAAAATAACGTGGGTCTTTTGCTATTCCAGAAAATGAAGTGAGGAGAAGTGGAGAACTAAGATTCTCAGAAAATGAAGCCAAATTTCAAGAAAAGAAACCATGAAAAGTGAAATGAAAGTGGTTTTTTGGCTTCTAATTTTAGATATAACAAACTAGTGCCAACCAGTTCCTAAATAAATCGACCAACTTTTATATATAGAGATTATCAAAGGAAACTGAACCGGATAACTAGCCTGTTCAGACGATTTTTAATCCAACTGGCTGGTTCCGTTTGATTTTTAAAAGATTAAAGAAGGGTCACTGTCATGCTCCAATATTTTTTGTGACGCACATGCAATGATCCAAGTGTTAGAGAACTAACGCAATTATCCCTTTTTGGGCGCCCATAGTTATCCGGAGTTAGGGTTCTCTGGTTAGTCGTGCTATCACCTTTGCTTTCTCCTCAGCTGCCACTGATGAAGGCTGATCACAGGATACAACGTCATCTATAGCCACTAATCTTGAAGTATAAAAAAAACGCAACCATAAAACATACGCAGTAATCCAGAACCGAACTATTTTTTTTTTCAAAACCAAACTTTTCCAAAAACTCAATCTAGTGGGTAATGTATTGTATTTTTCATATCCTTAAAACTATGAAAGTATGCTACAATTGTTTTCAAGAACCAGACGAAGTACGTAAACACAAAACCTAGAAATATGAAGAACAAGAGGCGCATTCCAAGTTTCCAAAAACGAGAATACGAGGCAAGCTTCATACGCTTTCAGAGGTGCGATTGACTGTGCTTAAGACAGTTTTTTATGACCTGAATTTCACAAGAATTGAATCTAAGGAAATAGGCTCCCTATAATCTGTAGAGAGGCAAGATTGAACAGAAAATGCGATATTTTATTGAAAAGAAACATGCGAATCATTTCAATCAAATACACAACAGATGGTATCATGGTACAGAAGAGTATTCCATTCCCACTCAATAGTTCATTAAGTTATGAATCATAGGTCCACTAGGACCAGGGGTTTATGTTTTACTGTTGTTATTGGTGGATAAGTTGGGTATTGAAAGTGACTGATACCTAATATTTTGAATCCTGAACCACAACAAGCTTTTTTAACCACATGCGAGGCGTTTAGGTTATATTGATAAACATATAACTCCTTTTTTTTATTTTTACACACATTACATGGAGAGAAAATCAGCAAAAACACACACAGCATTTTAGTTATGTTTTTGCATAAATTTTGTTTTTAATCTAATTTGAGAAAATGAAATATTTTCCACCTTACTTTTTTTATGAACGATTTCTTCTTGCTATTTTAATAATAAATCATATAAGATTTTCATTTAGTCGTAAGTATTAGTAGTCAACTTCTGAACGTATCGTCCAAGTGGTGTAAGTATCAGCTACTCATGCGCCAGAAGTTCAAGAAAATGTTCAATCTCCAACTTAAAAACTTCGCGTGTTGTGCCCAGAAAATGAAAGCTGCGCGGTAACTTCAAACAAGCTCAGTGAGGCGGCGACTGACGTAGAATTGCGAGGTTTCCGTTAGCTAGGAATCACGGTGGTGAGCTCATGCCGGCATGGGAGTGTCATATTAGCCGCTGCAGTTAGATAGGCGTGACATACTCAGCTTAACGACATCGTAACAGGACTTTTGTTTGTATTTTCCTATCTAGTAACTGAATTTCCATATAAGAGATTGTCCCAATAAATACATGGATCGTTGCATTTTCTAGCATTGCTTAAAATGAATAGTATATTTCATTCTCGTAAAGTTCTCACCAACTCTTATTATAGCTGTTTCTGTTTAAATAATAGGCGTATAGTTCAGAATTATTAATAAACCACTGCTTCAAGACATTCGCAAATTGGAATTACAAATGTTGGTACGTTCCAGTCTCTATATAAATTGGATAACACCAAATGAACCAGAAAGTAAGGGCAAGTGGCAGAGAACCTTTCTTGAAACCTTAAAACTTCTCTTCCTTAAACAAACCTTACACAGCAAAACATACCAGAAAAAGGTGACCAACCAACCATCGTCCATTCCCAGCAGCAGAAACCAAGTGCAGACCTGGGCCCGCACTTTCCGTACCCAAGATGAAGTGTACGTTAAAGTGTACCCAACACACACCAAACCGCACTCACTGCGCCATAAATTGCGAGCGGCCGCGGGAAGGAGCCTTGAAATTGTCACCAGTCACGCTATATGCTCTGTGTTCTTTTCATTTGTTTAGTGAACAGAATCAGATAAGAAGAAACTGAAAGCAATAAACCATGGATGATGATGATTCCGCCCGACCGTCCATTGGGTTTCCCTTAGGCGTAGCTTTTCTGTTCATAACTCTGCTTGCCATGAGTGGGTTTTTCGTTTGTTGTCTACACTGGGACAAGCTTCGATCTTTACTAGGACGTTCAAGCGATGAAGACGAAGACGACCATGTCCTAGAAATTGAATATACACCTCCGACTGTCGTATGTATCTCTTTCCGGTCTTTTTTTTTTTTTTAGCGAGTTTATACAATCTTAAGCTGTGCTGACGTTATTCTTAAGAGAAAATGACTTGAAGAACTTGTTTTTTGGGTGACTATTTTGAACACCTCACAAAGGCCCAGGCATGCTTTGTTGTTGTTCTAAACAGAAGAAAAAGCAAAATGGAGGTCAGAGCCTGCCAGTTCTGATGCCAGGGGATACAGTGCCAAAGTTTATTGCAATGGCTTGTCCGTGTGAGCCTCTTCGACTTGAGAACATCAGAGTAGAAGTGCAGAAGCATCCTAATTAGTTTTGGAAGCTCATCATTTTGGTAATATAATCACTTTCTAGTTTGTATATATATTTAATACTTTTTTAAGTGAGATTGAATTCTATTTGTTGGCTGTCAGGAGGTATAACTTAGGTAGAATTTAACTCATCTTTAGAAATTAAAGGAATCCCACATAAGATTCATATTTCAGAATATATTCCAAGAACTGGGTACAATTTGCAGCAGGGTGACAAACCAATCCCGTTCCCATTAGCTTAAAGTATATACCCGAGTTGTTTAGTTTATTCTGCACCACAAATAGTTACATACCTCTTATGCCCTTTGCTCCAATGATGGTTCTTTTTCTAACACACAATATTATTGCATTTCCTCATCAGCACAATCTTCAGAGATAAGATTAATAATGCATTGTTCCAAAATTCTATTTGGTTCTCTGGCGTTACTCGTAATGATGAGGTTATGTCAAGTCACGCTGTAGACCGTTTCTTGGGCATCCCTACCGTCCCTGTCGTTTTAAGTTGGTTATTTGTAGACATACAAAGCCCAGACTTAATTGGATCCATCCTCAACTAAAGCTGCCTTAAATACGACTCTGTGCTCGATGCACCCAAAACCAAGTACTTTATGGGAATCCTTCTCTCAAAAGGTGAAATCAGTCATTTCAGTTGTTTCTATATTCAGGCTCGATCAGGTCGTGAGGGAGTAAATTACGGTTTATCTCGGTTGACCGCTTAGTAGAGTGACCCTTTTATTCTCGTTGTCAGGAATCGAACCTAAATCTTTGTCCCAATTTTCTCTGCTAGATTGCCGACCAAGCTGATTTATATCCCTGCTGGAGATATAATGTCGGAATTGATCCGCAGAAACTTATGTATGAAAGAGTTTATAATTAAGTGTCTTATGCATGCAAAAATTGATTGTTATAGATATCAGCAATTGGGCTTCACGCTTTGTAACAACCAAATGATCAACGGAAATAAATCTTAGTAATTATTGTCATTATCGATTGATTCTCCCGGTTTACCATATAACTTGATACCTGTCTAAGCAATTTTATTAACATAATGAAGAAGTATTGTTATTCAGTCATGGGAAGTTTTGCAGGGGACTATCTTGAAAATTTGAACTTTGACTTTTTAATGAGCAAATTAACAAGTCAAACTCGAACCATTCAATAATATCCAGACGCAATTGCACATTACAAGATGGATCCTCTAACGTTAAGAGAACTTTTGAGTTTTTACAGACTTGGATTCATAACAGTAACTTGGAGTTGGAGTTGTTAATCACCTATTCGTTTTGGCAACTGTTTCTAAACATATACGAACAACCTTCCTTTTTGAGTTTGACACCAAAATCTTGCTTTCGATGCTAAAAACAAAAGTTCTGAAAATTATCGTAGACAATGAAAGAGAGAGCTCATGGCGATGCTGCCCTACATACACAGTGAGTTTGGGTAAAATATCTGAGAGAAAGGGTAAAAGCAATGGAACTTGGTTCAGCCGGATTCTGACAAGACTGAACGTTGCCGTTTGGATCCATGAGTTGGTTGCTTTCTACTGTGATTCTGACGGTGAGATCCCTGCAAAACAAAGAAGGCACGTCGGGGGTTATGTCCCGATTAGCCCCTCCGACGCTCAAGTTAGTTTTCTGGTGAAGGTAGGGTTGCCGAAAAGCCAATGGAAGCTAGGTCATGAGTTGCGTACCTTCGTTATGATAGAATAGTACCTTATATAGTGCATGTGCTAGGTTTACGAGTTCACGTCTGCATGGGACTCTCTCACGTGCAGATGGGCTGAGGAGAGCGTGGATTGGGCTTGGGCTTGACATAGCCATTAAGTAGGAGATTGGTCTCTGAAGAATGGACCGATCGGTCCACGAGTTGTTTTGACTGGGCTCGGGCCCAACACGGCCGACCTGACCAAAGTCCAAAAAACATATATGAACTATAGTTTTATTGAAGCTTAATCTTTAGGATTAGTTAAGAGCGTCATTGCTATATATATGTAAATTTGTGCTCAATCATAGAATTTTTTATAGAGAGCTAGCTAAAGAGATCAGTTGTAGTTATCTCGTGAAGTGTTCTTAAGTGAGATGGCTCAAAACTCATATCACTTATATTCTACTATTTGATTTAGTAAATTTATCCAGTAATTTTGACTGCTACAGGAGAGTTTTCCATGTTAAATATCATTTGACTAGTTTGTTATTAGTTGAGTGAACTTGAAGATTTTATGAGTGTTATTAATTAGAACCTCAACATAACCCAATTGGACACAGATTTGAAATTTCATATGTTAGAAATGGAATAGCAAGTTAAACATCGAGGAAATGAAAAGAATACACAAACTCTAAAAGTAATTAACTTCACATGAAAAGGAAAACACAAAACGTAAAAGTGATCAACTTTACATCACAAGGAAACATAAAGTAGGAAACATAAAATCCAACTGGAAACAAGCAAGTTGTTCAGTAAACATAAGATCCAAGGGGAAATAAGCAAGTTGGATGCCCGGGTTTCTTCTTCTGACATCAAGATTTCTCCTTCAGATGGTTGATGCCCCAAAAAAGCGAATATTGCACCCTAAGTTTCCGCCTCAAAATAGTGATTAGGAGAAATAAGGCTCTCCACAAAGATATCAACTTCATATACATCACCAAACGGAACACCATGAACTTCTAAAAACTTGTATGTGCCAATTCCAAAGTCATATAGGAATAATCTTCCATCCACCATCAGAAGAGCTTTTTCCCTCTCTGTCAAACACAAAGGCTTCATGCGAAAGAAAGGAAGGCTGATTACAATCTTAGTCCATGATTCAGCCACACCATATTCTTGCATTATCCATACATCATTCTGCATATCATTGCGGCTATAAAGTGCACAAAGTTTTCCACCAAGGGTACCCATCCAAATATCAGAACTAGTATCATCGATATCTGGTGCTAACATCTCTTGAAACATTTCCTTCTCCAAATCAAAGCATACAACTAAATGTTTGGGATTTTCACATTCCCTGCTGTTAAGTGCCCAGTGAACAAATCCATGAAGAAGTAAGCCAGACTCAAAGACACTATTATCATAAGGGAAGTTCCCTATTCTTCTCCAAGAGTCTGTCCTTAGAGAATAAATGCTAACAATGGAGCCATCATCAATTCTCACCACCTTGTAATCATCACTATTCGAAACATAGCCAAATCCATAACTGCAAATACCATCAGCCGCTTCAAGCCCCGAATTGTGCTCCTCTGCAATTCTCTTCGATTCTCCAGTGGATGGGTTAAACAGAAAAAGCATATTTTCGTCTGGAGCTATACACACTATTCCGTTACAAGAACCTACAACATCAACCCAATTTCTCAGACTCATAGAGGATGTTGCATTAACCTTAACCATAACAGGGTTATCATCTTCATCTTCTGACAATCTAAAGTAAAACTTCTCATCCTCATTATACCCCAACGAACTATGCCAGCCATAAGGTTTATATTTCAAAGGATAATCAAGCTCCACGACACGTATGTCGCTGCTGTCATCACTGCAACTACATACTGATCTATATTCCACAGAATAAAGATTATGAGAAGAGATAATCAATCTCCGCCTACTTGACTCAACCTCCTTGTTCCGGAGACCTAAATCAAGATGGGTTTTGGCAAACCGAGTGCTAGATATCAGAAAGAGCCATGATTTGGATACACACCTGAATCTACACAGAGACTTAACTGGTAATCTGGAGAGTATATCGACGACAAGTTCCTGAGGGAGAGTCGGGAACGGACCTTCTGCTGCTAGTCGCCCGGAATTTGTTGGGCGTCTGCTGTTTAGTCCTACAATCAATTCGTCATCTTGCCGTTCCATCTCTAATGCGGATTGACAAACTCATCACTCAGCTAAGAGAAGCATGGTTGCATAATTTTTATTTTCTGTCGTTTTTTTTGCATTTCTCAATGTCATCTGTTTGTTGTATGAGAAATCTGCGTTCGATGTTATTAATACAGAAAGACTTTGGGTGAAAATGTAAATATTGGGCTGTCCTACAAAATTTTAGTTTAATTTATTATTGTGTTTCGCGTTGGACACTTTCATGCTTCTAAAGATAGTCAAAGAATTTTTTACGGGCTGTTTGGAAACCTTCGAATTGAATTCATTATCGAATTGAATTCAATTACATTAATGAAGTTGGGATTGAATTCAATTTACACTGTTTGGAA
>JAOTIZ010000006.1:6753439-6770778 GCA_027123425.1 Erythroxylum panamense | reverse complement strand
AATGAATATAAAGCTCATGTTCCCTTTCCAAATAGCTTTCTTGCTATTTTACTAGCTAAACAATGCTCACATGTAGGTAGATCTTCTTGACTTAGATTACCTAAAAGTCCTTTAGCTAATCGATTGATTCGATTTTGACCAATATATGACATAGTCTAGCATGCCAAAAAGTTGCAACATTATTGGAATTACTAGATGTAAATAGTGAATACTAATATTATTATTTTCTTTTAACACATCCAGTACAATAAAACCATTCAATAAAAAACCATGACCATAATAAATAGATCCAAGATACAAATTCATTTCACCGCTGTGGAAATTTATCTTGAAACTAAGTCTAACTAACATCAACACAAATAAAAGATTCCTACGAATATGTAGAGTGAACAATAATTCATATAGGATGAGGGGTCATCCTCCATGCATGTCCAATTTACATGTGCCAATTCCTTGTACAGCAACTCTGGAATTGTCATCTATATAAAGCCATCGATTACCATGTGGGAGTTTACGAAACTCATTGAAGGCATCTCTATCCTTCGCTATATGGTTGGTTGCTCCTGAATCTGCAATTCACAAAGGATGTGATTTAGTTAGAAAAACAGAACAAGAAATATTCACAGAACAAATGTTTGTACTATAAAGCTGTACCTTCTTGGGCTCGGTACAATCTCGAGAAAAATGACCCTTATCACCACAATTATAACACTTCACATGTTTCATGTTCTTCTTTTTTAAGGGACGCTTTTCCTTTCCCAGTTGGTTCCATTTTTTCTTCTTGGATTCCTAAGGAGAGTGGTTGAATTTCTTATTCTTCTTTCATTTTTATCCACCATGATGCTTATGTTTCTTGTTCATAGCTCCATATGAGCTAGAACTAACTGCATATGCCTCAGAAGACATCTTTGAGGCTTCAAGATGCTCTTCCTCCAAGATAAGATGCCTCGTAGCATCTTCCATTGTCTTAATGTTTTCATTATGAGTTAGGTGCATCTTCATATGCTCCCAACTCTGAGGCAATGAACGAATCATAGCTTGCATTTGTTGTTCATCAGACAATTCATGGCTAACATCACGTAACTCACTTACCATGTTGGACATTTTCCTCGAATGCTTTTGTATTGTATCATTTGGGCACTTCTTATAAGTATCAAACTTAATTGTAAGTGACCTCAATTTGATCACTAAAGTACCTCCAAAACGAGCGGCCAATCCAGACCACATCTCCTTTGCAGTTTCAAACTTATGGAACTCACACATGATATCATTATCCATGCTACTCAGCAACGTGATGCGAGCCAAAGAGTTTTTCTTTTTCCATAATTCATATGCATCACGGTCCCTTCTATGTTGGGCTGTAGTGCCCTCCCCAGGAACGTTAATTCTTAGATCATATTTTTTAATTAAACTTAATTTTGTTCCTTCCTAAATGGAAGGGGCCATTTCTTAGTTTTTAGTTTTAGTTTGTAGTTTTTGGTTTTAGTTTGTAATCTTTAGTTTTAGTTTGTGAAGATACGTTATTAAATGCTCCATTATTTCATTATGAAATTATTTTTTTGATGTTATGTGATCTACTAATAGTTAAAATTTCTGAAATGCGTGACAAGTCTTATCAGCAAATCTAACGGAAACACTAACATCATACTATAATTTAAAAAATTGAAAGTTTGAGTATTTTATTGCTACTTTTTAAAATTTAAGCTATAATTGAAAAATTAAAAGTTTGAACATTTTATTGTTACTTTTTAAAATTCGGGTTATAATTGAAAAATTGACGAAAGTTTGAGTTTTTTTTCGATTAACCCTAATAACAATAAAAATAACTTTATAATATTTTACATTTGGATAACAACTTTTGCAATATCTTTTTTTTAATCTTTATTATTGCCAAAATTTTTAATATTTTAATCAATTTAGAACTTAAAATATTTTTGGCAAAAGTTTTTTAAGTAATATTTTATTTACATATTTACTCTTTAATCTGCATTATTTTTATTGTCGTATCTGCATGTAGGTTTATTGGAAAGAGCCTTTTTATTATATAGGGGTAAGGGTGCGTACTATCAAAGCTCCCCAAACTTTATTTTATTGTGGGATCCATCATCATTCTTTTATTGTTGTATCTGTATGTAGGTTTATTGGAAAGAGTCTTTCTATTATATAGGGCTAAGGTTGCGTACTATCAAAACTTTCCAAACTTTTTTTTATTGTGAGACTTCGATCTGAGTGTGATAATGATGATACAGTACAAGAAAAATAGAATTTAGCGACAGAAATTATTAACAAAATTTAAACACATTCAGTTGGTACACTTATTTAGCGACGGAATTTATTAACAAGAAAAGGCGTCGGAGAAATAGCCGTAGATAAATTTACCGACAGAAATTTTCCTTTAGTAAATTTACTGACGGAATTATCAACGAATTTTTCTGACAGAAAATTACCAACAGATTTGGTTATTCCGTCGGTAATTACCTACGGAATTTTTTACATCGGTAATTACCTACGAAATTGTTTTCCGTCGGTAAATCCATATATTTTACCAACGGAATTTTTTTCTGCCGGTAAATTTGCTAAAAACTATTTTTTAAAATATACTTGCAAAGTGTTTAGTTTCTCTAGAAGCCACCATGAAAAGAACGTTAATATTTCAAGTAAAAGAATTGAAATATTGAAATTCATACTAAAACAGAGCTGAAAATAAAGAACTGAAATCATTTTTTCAAATAACAGACATTTTATCAAACACCTTACATACAACATAAATTTATCTCAACATCACAACAAAAATCACGTCTTGTCCCTTCTATCACTAACATTTATGCCTGAAAGTTGTTTTTCAATAATAAAATACATAAATAAACGAAAGTAATAAATACTCAAATTAACTTTCATCTAATATATGAAAAAACACATGACAGTTGTTGCAAAAATATCTCCACCGAAGGACACGATGACAATAGCTGGAGAAGACAACGCCAACGAGCAGAAAAGGAATCCACAACAGAGAAATGGACTCCAAGAAAACCAAAGAGAAGATGTAGGAAGAAGAAGAAAGGAAGAAGAAGACACAAGTGGAGGGAGATGTCGGGTGAGTTTAAATTTAAACAGAATTTATCGACGAAAATTTTCGTAGGTAAACTCAAAAAATTTTATTCCGCCAATAACTCCCGCCTTTTTACCGACGGAACAAAAAATTCCATCGCTAAATCCATTTACCAATGGAATTTTCCGTAGGTAAATTCAATTTTTTTTATTCCGCCAAATATTCCCTCCATATTTAGCGACGGTATTTTTCGTCGGTAATTTTTCATCACTAACTTGTAGTGATTACCGACGGTCATATTTTTCTGTCGCTAATTTTGTCGCGATGAATTTTCTATAAATTTTGCGACGAGTATTAGTACCGTCGCTAAATTACTCAATTTTAGCGACGGAAATATGCTGTCCGTCACTAATTTCCAACGGTATAGTTTCCATTGGGAATTTGTCATCGCTAACTTGTTGTGATTACCGTCGGCTATATTTTTCGTTGCTACATTCCGTCGCTAATTTTGTCACGATGAATTCCCTCTAAATTTAGCGACGAGTATAATTACCGTCGCTAAATCACTCAATTTTAGCGACGGAAATACGCTTTCTGTCAATAATTTGTCCATCACTAAGTTTCCGTCGCTAATCCACATTTTTCTTATAGTGATACTTAATGGCAAGAGAAAGAAGTATACGTATTGTATTGATTTTTTGCAACGGGTGCAAAAGTATCCTTATAATCCATTCCATATACTTGGCTATACCCCTTTGCTACAAGTCTTGCTTTAAACCTTTCAATCTCGCCATTGGCTTTGTATTTTACTGTGAAAATCCATCTACATCCGACTGCCTTTTTTTCACTGGGTAAGTCTACCACTTCCCATGTTTCATTCTTTTCCAGTGATTTCATTTCTTCTTCCATTGCCTTTCTCCACCTTGGGTCTTCTAAAGCATCCTGCATACTATTAGGAACAGAAACTACAGATATTTGATTCAAAAAAGACTGAGATTCCCTACTAATCCTGTGATAAGACATGTGATTAGCAAGAGGGTATCTTGGGGTAGAAGATAATGTCGGTTCATATGTCTGTTTTGGTTTACCTCGAGTGGTTCTGTTCGGTAAGGATCGTTTTGCTTCAACATCAAGTTGAGACACACGTGGCTGTACTGAAGGAAGTTCATCTATATTTTCTTCTTCGTCCTCAGCTCCTAGGTCCATACGGTGATCCTGTCCATCTTTAACTTCACTTTGTATTTCATTACTTCGACTTTCATCATATAAAATTTCGTCCTGCATAGGTTCTGTTTGTGGTAAAAAACAGTCTTTATTTTCATGCGTGGTACTGTTCCTTACTATACTAGAATCCATGGTTTCAAAATCATTTTGTTCACGGAAACTATGCAATGTGTTATCCTTATGTAAATCATGCATTGCACTTTGTTCGTGTAAACTATGTACAGATTCATTTTCACTACCTTCGTTTCTAATGGACTGCAAGTATTCTAATTCATATTTCCCCCCTTACTTGCAGTTGCCTCCTTATCATAATAAAAGGTATTTTCATGGAATGTTACATCTCTAGTTACAAACATTTTCTGTAAAGTAGGACTATAACACCTATACCCTTTTTGATTCACCCCATACCCAACAAACACACACTTACATGCTCGTGGATGCAATTTACTTTTCCGTTCATTAGAATGCACATATACAAATGCAGTGCAACCATATACTTTTGGAGACAAATTTGAAATCGAAGGCATAGTTATATGATTAGCCAATTCGTCTAGAGGGGTTCTTAAGTTCAAAATCTTTGAAGGAAGTCGATTTATCAAGTAAGTGGATGCAGTAATAGCTTCGCCCCAAAACTGTAGTGGCATTCTAGATCCAATCAACATAGACCTTGTCATTTCTAACAAATGCCTATTTTTTCGTTCAACAGTACCATTTTGTTGGGGGGTGTAAGGACATGAGGTTTGATGAATAATACCATGTTTTACTAAAAAATTCGACAATTCATGATTCACATATTCGCCGCCATTATCGGTTCTTAGGACTTGTATTTTCACATTATATTGATTTGAAATCATGACAAAGAATTTTTGAAATAAATTACAGACTTCACTTTTATTTTTCATGAGACAAATCCATGTCATACGACTACAGTCATCTATGAATGACACAAACCATTTTGCACCATTTAAAGTAGGAATTTTGCAAGGACCCCATACGTCAGAATGAACAAGCATAAACGGTTTTGGACTACGAGTAACATGTGACTTAAAATTCATACGGTGACTTTTTGCCAAAGCACACACATCACATTCAAAAGATTTCAAATCAAGATTCATAAATTTATTCGGAAATAAATGTTTCAAATATCCAAACGAAGCATGACCAAATTGTTTATGAATAAGCCAAAGTTCAGAAATACTAGATGAAGCATGATGTCAATGCTAGAGCTTTCGAAAATGATGGCTTAAGATCCAAATAATATAGATTTTCCTTCCTAGTGCCACATCCAATTGTCTGTCTCGTCTTGATGTCCTTAAAAACATAAAAATAAAGCCAAAATATTATGATGCATTAGAGTGCAGTTGTTATTTGTGCAACAGATAATAGGCTATAATTTAAAGAGGGAATAACAAGAGTGGAGTTTAGGTTTAATTCGTTTAAAGTTTTAGAACTTCACTAATTACAGTCACAATTTCACCACTCGTAGTTTTGACTTCATGGATGGTTGGTTTGTGCATATCTTTCACAGTACAATCAGAAGTCATATGCTCAGCCGCTCTTGAATCAATAATCCAAGTATCTGAACTAGACAGAGAGGAAGCTTTAAAAGACTTACCAGTAGATATGACATTCAGAACATTTGGATGTTCTTTCTCCCCCTCATCAACCTATTTTTCTTATAAGGAAGCCTCCATAAAATTTTCCTTCCCTTTCGCTTAGGTGCTTTTTCAGGATCCCACCATAAAGGATATCCTATAGTAGTATAGCAACGTGCAGTTGTGTGACCAACCATCTTGCAATCTATACAGTACAATTGACTACGTCCCTTTTTTTCGGAAGACTTGGAAACCTCATAGCTCCTTTCGGTGTTCCCATTGTTCTTTTGCTTACGAAAATTTCCACCCTTGGCCATGAGTATTGTAGCCTCTCCAGTTGATTCAGTTCGATGTAGGACCCTTTGATTAGCTTCTCGGTGCACATAGGCATATGCTTTTTCAAGACATGGCCTGGGTTCAATTCTCAAAATCTCACCACGAACTTGGTCATAATCAGAATCCAAACCATTTAAGAATATATAAACATGCATACGTTCAACTGAATCTTCATACATTTTCACATCATCGGGATCTTTATAACAATAGTTTGACGATAATCCAACTCGGTAAAGAGTTCAGAAAGCTCACCAAAGTAAATGGATAAGGTCCAACTAGCTTGTCTAAGCATCCATGTCTTCTAATGCAATGAAAAAATATGGGTTTCATCGCTTCCATCATAATATGCCTTAGATAAAGCTGTCCAGATTGCTCTAGCTGTAGGTTATTGCATATATCTCTTCATCAGCTCTGGTTTCATATCGGTGAGTAACCAACCAAGCACCTTTTGATTGTCAACATTCCACTTATGATATTTAGGATCGCCCATGGCAGGAGGTGGGTCTAATCCTATGATAAACTCTTGTTTCTCCCTGGCTGCAATATGGATTTCAACGATTTGTGACCAGACATCATAATTCTCTTCATTCAGAATGATGATGGGATTAAAATGGGTAGATTCGTTTTGATATTGAATGATGGGTTGGTTATTTGGTTCAACAGTTTTTGAACTACTGCCTGATGCAGTAGTTTTGGGTGATGGACGTTTAGGGATATCATCTGCCATTTGAAGAGGGTTTTAGGTGAGAAGGATATGTTTAAAAAGCTGTATAATATGAGGTTACGCAGATGGCTCTATTACCACGAAGCGTATGTGGGTAAAAGTATGTTTTCATATATCTTTTCCTCCTTTTCCTCGTATATATATACACTTGAGGTTTAGGTTTTGCTACTGTAAATTTACAATAATTATGGGCTAAATAAGGACACAAAATAAGTAAATACAAACTGAATCCTAATCATTAGAATCACGTAGTAATCTTCTCTAACTTTTATTCTTTTGGTTGCAACAAATCTTCTCCTTGCAAGAACCATTTTAACAGTCACAACCTAGGCCAAGTTGAAATGATATCATATAGTCAGCTCTTAACTGATTGTGTATCATTTCAAGACAGGTGAATATGCTATGCTGTTAGATTTTACCTTTTGACCTTCAGCTGGTTGGTCTACTTGCTTTGAAGCAGTACCTCGTTAAGGATAATTGCAGGTAATTCATTTTCATATGCTTTGTTCTCAGGATAATGTTATTTCTACCCCTGCAATAAACTGAACAATTTTGCCTAGCTTTAACAGAAAAAGCATTGTAGATGTTGCTCGAAGTGAAGGGTTTGAGGTACATCATTATTGCTATAAAATGTGTTGTTAAACATGTGGAATTTGACAATTATGATTCATGCTTTTGTTAGATGTTGACATCCTGCTCATTTTAGGAAGTATGATCATAGTTTAGTGTGTGGGGGGATACAGTAACAAGAGTGTATTATGTGTTTCACACTTCACAATTTGGTCTTTATTTTGTTTTGGGGTGAACCAGATTCTAACTTATTAAATGTCTAAAACCATACCAAGTATATTGAATGGAATTGTTGAATTTTCCTTGTCTCCTTTCCTATAACCGTTAATACTCAATTAGCTAGCAGTTAAGATGCAAGTAAGAAGTGATAACACTCACTAATAGATTAGAATAAAACCATTTCTGCCATAATCGTCTGTCAAAAACATCCGCTCCTTCATATGTTTCAAATAGGTGTTCTATTTGATTGATACATCAATTTGCTACTTCAATTAGTACTTCTCAACAGATAATCTTGTAGTGTTTCTTGGTTAATGATGCTTGATTAGACCTAGCCAAAGGTGGAATCAATCATAGTTTGAACATATTGTAATGTGATTTTATCCTATTATTTTCAAATCCAAACCTGAACAATGGAAAGAGAAACTTGGGATATGCTAATTTGATTTGTTTTTCATTTTCATGCATAAGCTACTTCATTAATTTGGTCACTTGAGAGCTTCTTCTGAGTCTATTTTACTATGTTTTTTAATTGCTGATAGGTTTGAGCAGCCAATTCAAATTTCAGTCTCCATGTTATAGGAGAAAGAACTACGAAGATTACTCATAACTACGGTGTGTGTTAGCATTTCTTCGGTCGTTGGTTAGATCTTTGGTGTGTTTTAGTTGTTAAAAGGAATCAAGCCTTTGACATTTGGTGGTATCATATTCTCTTAAAGGTATGTTTTGCGTCTAGATAATGGATTTTCTTGGTGGAGTGAGACAAGTGTTCTTTTATGAATAAGCCTAAGGTTTTTAAGATGGGTTCAAATCATCCGTATCAATTAGTTTGTTCCAACTCTATGGAGCTTGGTAGGAATAGGATGTGGTCTCGTGAGCACAGATATTAATGCTGTAAGCCAAGCCTACACCGCTGTCATTGTCCATTGCTCATGAATGTAGTTACATTCTACATATTTTAATGTAATTTTAGTACAACTACCAAATCAAAGTACATGTTTTTCTATTACAAATAGACCTTATGTTGTATAATCTAATACTTTAATGAGATGGGTTAAGTTTTTCATGTAAATTCATATGTGTTAAGTGACGTCTCTTCCATATCACATTTAAAGTTGATTTTCATACAATAACACTTAATTGATTGTGATGAAAAAAGTAAGTAACTGCTATTTTAATTCTTTAAAAGAAATAGATTGTTCCAGTTCTGGTGAGTGACAATTTAGATCCTCTATTTCAATAAATCTGTTTCAACCATATTTTTCCACAATACAATGTCACTTTAATAAAACCTAATTATGTTGTTTATCAATTGGCTTTCTTCCACCTTCAGTGAGGCCGATGTCTTTTCCTTTTCCTTTCTTTTTTGTTTCTAGTTTACCTACATGTGGGAATGCCAAACAGAGAAACCAAACATTTTTTTAAAAGAAATTGTTTACCACCAATTGTTAGATATTTATTTAAGTTTAATGCTAAAGGATTCATTTTTGCTTCTTAATTAAATTTTGAATTCTACACTTAGTGTTTTTTTATATCATAAAGTGAAGAATCCTTTTTCATTTTTTTTCATTTGGTTTTTTGGGTTTTTGCTTCAGGATTAAAGTTAATAATTCTATAGCAAGTGTATCTTTGTCTTGATGTCGGTTAAATTTTAAAGATGGTAATGAAGTTGGCAAGAGTGAATGTGAAGATGAGCTTACAACTGTCATGAGTTTAAACAGTAATCAGGATTTACAAGCTACCCACTCATTTGTATCCAAAGAATTAATACCAAAAATTTTAATGGAGTTTGAGATAGAAGATATGCTTGCCAATTCTATTTGGCATATGTTAAACAAGTCAGGTTTGGGTTAAGACAAAGCAAAAACCATAAAGATAAATCTGGAAACTTTATTGACAAAATGTTTTATTGTAGTGCTAAAGGTAAACAAGGACAAGACAAACGAGATATGTATGTGAGAGCAACTCACCCTAAAACAATGTTTGGTTATGAAGCTAAAATGAGAGTCAGTCATCAAAGAAGCGAAAAACTGTGGTTCAGTTTATTGAGGAGCATAATCACTACCTCCAAGTCTAAACAAGACACATTTACACAAATCTTACCGAAAGATAAGTTTATCTGTAACAATGCAAATTGAAATGGTAAATGACGTAGCAATCCTACCAAAGGTATCTCGTGATGTCATGGTTAGGCAAGTAGGTGATCGAGAGAAATTAGGTTTCATACCAGATGACTACAGAAATTACTTACGGTTTAAAAGAATGAGAGATGCGAAAAGAAGGGATACAGGTTGAATATTTTCAAAAATGCAATTTGATGATCTTTTTATGTTACTCAAGTTGATGAAAATGATTTAATAACCAATATTTTCTGGTTAGATGTAAAGATGAGAGCAAATTACTCAAATTTTGGTGATGTTGTTTGCTTTGACACAACTTACAGGAAGAACAACAAAAGTCATCCCCTTACATTACTTTTAGGTTTTAATTATTACAATCAGACTACACTCTTTGGTGTTGCATTATTATATGATGAGACATCCCTCACGTTTGAATAGTTATTTGATACATTTGCGAAAGTTATATGTGATAAAAGACCTAAAACTATTCTTACATACCAAGATACAACAATGGCAAAGGCTTTAGTACTAAGATAGCCTAAAACTCATCAACGCTTATGTATTTGGCGCATTTATAAAAATGCAGCCATCTATTTAAGCCTCCGTTTGGTTCAGCTTTTGGAGGGTCCAAAAGCACTTTTGTCTACAGCAAAAGCTGTTTTAAGAAAAAATTAGGTGTTTGGTGGAAAACTTTAGAAGTGCTTTTGGACTAGAAACAGCTTTTCTAAAAGCTAAAATACAGCTTTTCTAAAAGCTAAAATTTGGAGCTTTTTTTAAAAGCTCCAAAATTTAGCTTATTCGGGTAGACCATTTGCGTCGGTTACGTATATAACTTTTGATAACTTTTTTATTTCACGACTGTTTGTTTCTCTCCAACGTCTCTTCTCTTCTGTTCTTTCTCACCTCCTCGATTGTTCTTTTCCTCGCTTCTCCCGACTCACAGGTTAGATTCCCTCCATTGTCTATATTTTTTTTTCTTTGTCTCTGCGTTGTTACGCAGAGGTCTGCGTAACGAACGCAGACCTGGTCTGCGTTGTTACGCAGACCTTCGTCTGCGTTAACGCAGACGAACCTGTTTTCTTGCTCTCTCTTGTTGGAGCTCCCTTCGACTTCAACATGTTCGTTATTGATTCTTTAAATTGAAACGATATGTGGGTCTCTCTTTGTTCTGACCATTTTAGCAGTTTTTTGTTTTTCCAGAAGGAATTTTGACTCTTTCTTTCTTTGGGACGGGATTTGACTTAGAAAGGCCTTTTGTTCACAGGTAATGTACTTCAGTTTTAAAGATTAATTTCGGGATGTTGCTTCTCGCTTGCTCTTGGAATTTTGAGGGATTTATGGTCCAATTAACACTACATTATTTATAGGAAGATTTTATCGTTTCTTGATGTCCTGGCCGAGCTTGTTTTACTTTGTGAGTCAGATATTTCATATTGGTGAACTTACTTTCTTGTCATAAGATCCAAGGCTTTCTGCATGCTTGATTTGTGTCATTGCAGCTTCGAGCATTTGGTGTTTTCTCACTACATGGGTTTAAATATTTCTGCATGCTTGATTTGGTGACAGCAAATTAAATATAAGCAGGTTAGAGAAGGGAATTCTGAGTGTTCTCTAAATCAATGTCTCCCTCACCACTGGGTGTTGTGGAAGAGGAGGGTCAGAGTAACGTTACACTGTTGGCTTCTTCAGCCTCTGCCGAAAGTGTGTGCCAGAATGGATTGGAACTAAAGGAGCGTAACTACATGGGTTTGTCTGATTCTTCTTCAGTGGACAGTTCTATAATCTCTGCTGTGTCCAAAGAGGGCAAGACTAGTCTGAATCTAAAAGCTACAGAATTGTGCCTTGGACTTCCAGGGTCTCAATCTCCTGAAAGGAATCAAGAACTTTGCCCTTTGAGCTCCGTAAAGCTTGATGAGAAGCCCTTCTTCCCTTTACGTCCCTCAACCGATAGCCACTGTGCTTCAATGCAGAAAAATGTTGTTGCTGGTAACAAGAGAGGATTCGCTGATGCTATGGATGGGTTTTCAGAGGTGAATACATCTGAATTTATTGAACAGAATAATAGCAGTGCTGCTACTGAGTTTAATATGGAAACAACTCATGTGGTGCAGGGTAAATATCTTGCAAGCTCAGAGGTAGGTGCTATGTTGTCTCCCAGGCCATCCTCAAACTTAGGGCTGAAACAAGGTTCTGCTATGGACAACCTTGGAGCTCAACCAAATAAAGCAAAAGAGGTAGTAACCCCAAAAGCATTAGAGGAGAGGCCTCATGCTTCAAATAACACCAGGCCAAACTGTAACGGCTCATCAAACAACAACATTGCCCCAGCTACCAAGTAAGTGTACTGGGATTTTGATTGAACCTATGAGAAAATTGTTTTATCTTACCTCCTTCATATTTACTTATTTGGCAGGGCTCAGGTTGTGGGTTGGCCACCCGTCAGATCATTTAGGAAGAACTCACTCGCTACCTCTTCAAAGAACACTGAAGAAGTAGATGGAAAAGTGGGGGCTGGTGCTTTGTTCATCAAGGTCAGCATGGATGGTGCTCCTTATCTTCGGAAAGTGGACTTACGAAATTACTCTGCATATCCGGAGCTGTCTTCTGCCCTTGAGAAGATGTTCAGCTGTTTTACCATAGGTGAGCCTATTGACTTCATATTTCATCTGTAAAAATTCTATTGCAGATCAAGTTACTGCTAGTTGTGACGTTCTTAGGTCAATATGGGTCTCATGGAGCTCTTGGAAGGGAGGTACTGTGTGAGAACAAACTCAAGGATTTGCATGGCTCTGAGTATGTTCTCACGTTCGAGGATAAAGATGGTGACTGGATGCTTGTTGGAGATGTTCCCTGGGAGTAAGTACTCCGTGTGTTTGTTTCCTTTATTGGTTCAAATCTCCTTCATGTTTTTACTATTCTTTAGATGTTTCTCTTACCTGTTAAAATCTGGTGATTATCTGTACTTTGTGTGCTTTTAATACTTATGTGGGGTAGTCGAGGATTTGTCTATATTCTGCATAAACTTTGAGGAACATTCCATGTGTATTACATAGCTATAGTAGTTAACAATCTATTCTATGTGCATACTAGAGGAGTGGATTGGCAGCAATTGCCAAAAAGAACTTTCCATGAATACCACATAGAAAGTTGGGTATTATTCTTATCTCATTATGGTGAAATTATCTTTTAGCTTTATCCAATTGATTTTCAAGCATTCTTAAAATCTGTGAATTCATGTTAGGTAGAGGAGTTACCTTTTCTGCCTGTAACTGTTAGCAGTGTGTTTCCCAGTTTTGTGCAAATAATATTTAAGAATTTCAAATACTATTGCTGCTGCTGGAAGGCATTATATAATGCCGTTAGACAAAAGATTCTTTTATTTATCTTTCATGATGTAGCTTTGCTGCCGATTAATTAGAGCTGGGAGACTCTTTTGAGCATGCATTAGTGCCCTTATGTGATGCTTTGGATTACTTCACCATAAGCCAATCCTGAGAAGTCATTGATATTAGTTTTGATACACTGGTTTATTCTCTTCAATGCATATTTAAAAACATAACATGTTATCTGTGAGTAAAGTGCCACTGAGAGAATTACAAATCAGAACCGACAGGTTCTACATTTTTGTCTGACCTCTTTTCCTCACAAGGATCTTACTTTATTTGATCTTATGTGAGTGGGATGGGCACTAGGCAGCAGGAATTCTGAAGGAAGTAATTGCCCTATCATGTAAAACTAGAAATCATTGTTTTTGGCTCTGAACTTTTTGTGCTTTGTACGGCATTATGAGATGAAACTAAATTTGCATTTTAGCTCGTCTACTTATCCACTTTCTGAAATTTCCCGTATTTCAATATTTTTGTTTATCTGTGGACTTCACCGTTCTTTTTTCTCATTGTTATCTGATAACTTATTGGTGCAGCGGCATTCTAATCCAAACTTTTGTTCTTCTTCAGGATGTTTATTGACACCTGCAAGAGGTTAAGGATCATGAAGAGTTCTGATGCCATTGGCCTAGGTCTGTATTTTATTAAATGCCATTCTCTATGCCGAATTTCTTTTTTCATATTTCCACAAGACCTTGTCTTCTGGTATGCTTACATTCAAAAAGACGACTAGAAGGAGAATACATGGGTCTAATAGAGTAACTTATGGTATAATGCAGGTATTTTCTATCCCTAGGATTAATGGTTAATAGTAGTGCCAAAAGTGCAAGGTTGGTCTCTTTGCCAATAAACCAAATCTAATGTTGAAAAAATGAAATTTGTTAGTTTCATTCGTATTTATGAACTGGGTGTGAAAGGAAATTTGCAGATTGAAAATGTTGTTTGCAGTGGCACAAATACTGAAATGTTCATTGTTGCTATTTTGAATTGTATAGTTAACGCATTTTTTAGGACCCTCAGGGCTGATAAAACTGTTGTTATTGAACTTGCCAAGCTTCCCTCAATTTACACATAATAAGATGTTACTCATAATCTGAATTGAAAATGGCATGTTATTCTGTCATTTTTTATGCCGTAAGGCTGTCTACCCTTGTTGTATATGTAGGCTGCTGCCTTCTCAAAAATGACGGATAAGATCTAGTCCATGACGTCATAAGTTTTGCATTAAAAATAGCAACCCTTGTTATATATGTAGGCTATTGCCTTCTCAAAAATGGTGGATAAGATCTTAGTCCATGAAGGCACAGTTTTGAAGCTGTGTAATCGTATTAATAATATCCATCTTCTGTCCATGTAGTTTGAAACTTATCTTGTTGTAATACCCTCTGGATTCATCTGCTAGATGTGCATTAAAGTACATGCCCAATTAAAGGAACTGGAATAGTTCTTATTGGAGAATGGTGGCTGCTGTGTATTGATATAAACGTGGTAGTTTGATTCTTTGTTGTCATTTTCTTCTTGCTTCTGTTTATTTAAACTCATTTTGGGAGAATTTGGTTGTGCAGCTCCAAGGGCTGTAGAAAAATGCAAGAACAGGAATTAGCCGGCAGTGAGCATTATTTCTAGCTATCCGTTCAGCAGCTTCTTGGATGATAACTGGAACAGGGCAGGAGAACTAGAGAGCAAGCATTAAGTATTGCTGGACTGGCTGGGAGATCATTGCTTTCTGCAGTTGTCTTAATGTGTTCATGTTTCTGTTACAACAAGGTTCCTTTGTTCTAATCTCTGTTTAATTAAAATCATAAAACTCCATAGACCACTTTGTTTGGGAGTGAGACTGCAATTTATGTGTTAAAAACAGATTATGGACAAGATCCTGCTTCAATGCAGGAAATACAGTTTGTAAAGTGCTTTGTTTATTATTTATGTTAATTGTATGTGTTTGTATGGTGAGAAAACGTATCCAATCTGACCACATGCTTCTGTAGGCTAAATCTGAACCCTGCCAAACATTGTTGTTATTAGCAAAATTTAAGCCATTTCCTTGTTTAAATAGTCAAGTGGTTGTTTACTGTTCGACTAAAGAATTGCTTTGTAGTATATCAAATTGAACTGTGCGTAGGTTGCCTAGGAGTTTCTGCTTAAAAAAAAAGTTGATATTGCCAGGTTGGTTGATACACTTGTCGGAGGATACTCATTGCAAAGCATGTGAAGCTGCAGTGCATTATTGGCTGTAGTTGCTATTTGATTGGTTTATGCTTGCCAGTTGGTAAAGAGAGGACACTTTGGCTTGTAGGGGCTCAAAATGTACAGACATTTCACCTTATAGAGAAATCACAATCTGACTCAACCTACTACTTGATTCTGGTTACACTTGCATCAATAATAGAGGGTAAATGTAAGATTTGCCTTGATCTCGAAGAAAATAAATGGATGGATGTTAACAAGTGATCTGAGCCTATTGAATATGGACTCGTATTGGGGCAGCCAGAAGTAGTTGCATCAACTAATCCAGTGTTGGGATATTTTAACTGGAACTTTTTAAAATTGTATATCCATGTGATGGAGGCTGAAGCTTTTGTGTTCAAATTTTTAGGTTTTTTATTCGTCTGCACAATATCTTCCAGGCAAGGTCCCATGATTTGATGAAATTGAAGCTACTGAGACGCTAGAAGAGGAACATGTTCGACCTTTTGATCGACACTTGAACTTGGGTTCTAGACTAGAGTCAATTGTCATTGTCTAATCAACATGATGACGGACTTGCTGAGCCTGACAATGGGACAAAATTGAGTTCTTATGGTACTGAATTGCATATCGAGGAGATGAAAAGATATCAACTTTTTTTTGTCAGTATCTTCAAATATTCTTATCATCGCCATGCAGCTTGGACCGAAGACTTGTCTAATTGTTTGAAATTAACTATAGACATCCCAAGATTGCATCCATGAAAATTTTGAATGACAAAGGGCTTATCCAACGATTTATGGGCTCTTTAATGCTTAGAAACATTTAAGGAAGAGGTGTTGGGTGTTTTTTAGTTTAGCCCCGCAACACTACAAGAAAAGAATATAATAGCAACGAAAATTTAAGGAACAAAATTTTTTTGTCCGTAATTACTGACGAGAAAACATATGAGTCAACAATATTGGTCAGAAAATAAAATTTGATGGCGGTATAAATTCCGTCGATAAATGCCGTCGATATATATCTATGTAATTCGTCGTCTTCGAGCTTAAAGAAAATGACGTCGTTTGGTTATCCCGAAATAACGTCGTTTGGTTGTTTTGGATAACTTAACCAAACGATGAGGTTTTCCGGATCAAGCACTTCCCTAGAGCCCCCGTTAGCACAGCCGAAACAGCGACGGGTTCTATCCTTTTGTAAAGTTATAAACATTTAAAACATAACCAAAACAACGTCGTTTTTTGGATGAAGCAATAGCGTTTATAGCTTAACAAAACGACATCGTTTTGTAAAGTACGTCCAAAACGACGTCGTTTTGGTTATGTTTTAAACCATCTGAAAGCCCTCGTCATTTTGGTTATGTTTTAAACCATCTGAAAGCCCTCCCCCCCATCTAGCCTACACACGCCCCTAGTTTTTCTTCCTCTCCTCTTTGTCGAGTTGTCGCCTCCGTCTGCTACCATCATCGTCGTCTTGAGCTGTGTTGTTGTCGTGGAGGCCTGCGTCGTTGGCGTCTTCTGCTCCGGCGGTCTTAATCTAAGGTATTGTTTTGGAAAACCTTTCTCTCCTTTCTCCGGTGAATAACAATCGGTGGATGAAATTTTTGATTCATAAGAAGTTTGTGTTTGGTTTAAAATGTTAATTACTGATTATTAATGATAAGCTATGTATTTGGTTGAGAATAATGGAAAAATATTGAGATTTTGTCTTGAATTAGGGATGAAGAAGTTTATGCATACCAAGTGTTTGACAAATTGCATAGTGTTTGATATCCACTGTTTTTTCGTAAATAATTTGTTTTTGTGTTTTTGTACTTATTTTCGGTGTGAGAAAACTTCAATTAAAAAAATTGGATACTAAGATCAATTTTGTTTAAATATGAATAATAAATTTATTTTGTGTTCAAATAAACAATATTACTTTTAATTA
>JAOTIZ010000006.1:6742618-6753339 GCA_027123425.1 Erythroxylum panamense | reverse complement strand
AAAAAGGTGATCTCACACCCCCCCCCCCCCCACACTAACAAGTTATGGCAGAAAGTTTCATGATTGAAACCAAAGTTGATATCATAATTATCAAACCCTCAAACTAATCCCAAAAACAATCAAACAAGGATGAAAATCTAACCCTCTTTATCCTATCTCTATTTTTTCTCACTTTTGTACATTATGACAACACTCGCTATCTCTTCTCTATCTCGTGCATGGAGCAAGGAATTAATAGGCTATTTATAGGCTGCTCAGATTTTCCATTAGAAATCCTAATTTAACTGAACTAACTAGATCACATCTTATCTTAATTAGATTACATCATATTATCCAATAAGATAACATCCCTATCTAAATAGGACTCCATCTTAGAGGATTTATCTATATCATTATTAACAAGATAAAAGATTATATTTAACTAGGAATGATACATCCCTATCCATGAACAACTTCATTATCTTCAGATGATCCTCTCATACGATCTTTATTTTTTAGAGTTGATGTCTATCTACTATAATCTTATCCGTGACATCATTTAAGATCTAAAAATAGGGTTGGATACTTAACAATCTCCCCCTCTAGAATAAATATAGGAAGACACATTATTCTCCATCATCTACTTGAGATTCATCTCGACAATCCCACTGTAAATCTTATGCTTGTTTATGGGAACCAATTTAGTTAGCATATCATCAACATTCAAATCCGTATAAATCTTCTTCAGCATTAATTGTTGCTCTTCTATCATGGACCTCAACAAATGATATCTGACAACTTCATAAAATGCAACCTCTTTCATATCTTTAGGCCCCCTCCAAATTAAGTAACAAGTACTCAAAACTTGGATACCTTTTAGAAAGTCTTTTCTTCCTTGTCGACTTTCAAAACTATGTTTCATCAGCTGTTGTATCCCATTGCTCCCTTACTCATTATCCTCAATAGGACCATAGATATATGAATGCATTAACTCCAATAACTCTAATTTCCTTGCAAATCTTCTCTTAAAGTAGACTTTATACTACTTTCCAGTCAAGTAATGATCATAAGGATTAAGCACTTGTGAGTTCTTAACTGGGATAAGGGATTTTCTAGATAGCAACTTTAATCCCTTCTCACTCATCTGTCCCAATTGTTGATGCCACAGATTTGGTGAAGATTTCTCTTTGGTTGTGTATAGTCCTCCACCACCATACACCTTAAAGTGTATCTTATACATAAGCAACAAAACACTCCTCGGGTTACCGTCATTGCGCCTCTGGATATTTTCCACTTCCTATCCCCAAAAATATGCTCAAATCCTTTTTAATCTAACACATTCGCTGATAAAATGTTTAGTTTAGATTGGGGAAGTGTCATACATCTATCAAGGTCAGTAAGTATCTGATGTTTGTCTGAACCCAGATAGCACTTATACAAACTATCTTGGCGAAGCTTTGATTTTACGTCTTAATGCTCCCAAAATCTCCGCTCTTATAGCTTGAGAAGTAAACTTTCTTTGCAATATAATGATAATATGCTCTCGTGTCGATCAACCATTTTAAACCAATATTATTGAAATGGAAGCATTCACTAGTTGCACAAACGAGTGTCACCTCATCATCTGTACTTAAAATAATTACAGTTGTTACTCTTATCATCATAATCATCCTCATCTTGATGAGCTTCCTTTTTTGATCCCTCTTGCACTTGTAACAGAACTTTTTAATGTGTCCTGAATTATCGCAATAGTAGCATATCTTTACGTATTTGTCACCTTTAGACTGTGAACTATTTTTTGACTTGTCATGACCATTGGGACCGCTGCTCTTATTCCTCCCCTTTCTCTATTTTTTCTCTAACGTGGAACCCCTTGAATCGACTCGATTAGGGACTCCTTGATCGATCGGATCAAAACCCCAACCTAAAAATTCAAAGTTGTCAAAGATCATTCGACGCCTTGACCTAAGATTAACAATGCAATCAGAAACCAAAAAACGCACAAAGAAATCGAAAGAACGCCACAAACAATCCGACTAATCACTTGATAAGTTTGTAAAATCAGTTTATAGAGAATTTCAGGATTGAATCCCTCAAAAAGTGACATAAAATTATTCTCAATGTAATCTAAATAGGAAGTGCAAGAAGCAACCTTTTTAAGTCTAAAAAAGTGGGCCTAAAAAAGAAAAGCCTACCAGAAAAAATGAAAAGTTACTTAGGAAGTCGTAAATAATTTTCTAGAAGAGCATCATTTAGTAAATCAAGCATATCTTGGCTACATAACTCCGATTAAAGCAAATCTTATACTGTTGCAAATCTAAGACAAAAATCTACAATTTCATGTTAGTCGGTTGGGCTAGTTCGACATGAATCAATATCAAAATTTAGGCCTAAGTTAGAAATCGTGAATAGTATTATTGCTTTAATGTTATTGAATATGACTTGATCTCCAAAGGCCTTTTCTTCATCAACCATGGTATATACAAGCCCACCAAAAGCTTCTCTAAACCTCTTAGCATTCACACGATTAATTGCCCCTTTCGGCATGGTCAACGGGTCATCCGATAGTTGACTTATCTTTTGACTCTCTCTTGAGCTCACATAATCCTCCCCTTCTTGAAAAAGATTCATCCTTGAATCTGCAATGGTAAAAGGAGATCAATCAAAAATATTAAACAAAGTGCTAATGCCAATATAGTCACCTCGGAGATCCAATTTGTAGGCATTGTCATTTATCTTTTCTCTAGGCACCAAGTCAATATGATCAATCCCTCTGATGGGCGACAAACTTTTTGAAAGTTCCTCTGGAAAAATATCAGTATATTCCTACAAATGATATTTAGCAATAGAGGGCAAACAATCATCAAGGTCAACAAAACTAAAGCAAGTTTCCTTGTACATCAACATTACAAGTGATTTTTTTTATGGTAAGCATCTCTAAAATCTCTCCCTCTTGCATAAAAGCTCACTTTCTTATCTCTCTTGAACTCAGTGTTTCCCTTCCCCTCTCACTCTCTCTAATTTTTTAAATTCTTACTCTCACTCGTTTTTCCCTTTTCCCCATTATGTTTGTTTAACTCAACTCTCTTTGCTCTTTCTGACTCCTCTCGTTGTCTAAGCTTCAGCTGATCTTCGTATACTTCTTTAGGAGACAATGGCTTGAGTGTGACAAGTCTTCCATCTTTAGAAAAATAATAAGTATTTAGATAACCATTACGTGAGACCTTACGGTCATACTCCCAATGCCGACCCCAAGTATGTGGCCTACTTATATCGAAATCACATCACATAAAACCTGATCAGAATTCTTGTCAATAGTAAATGGCACAACCACCTGCTTAATCACTTAGACCTCGCCACAATCATTCAGTCACTATAGCCTATATGGCTTCGGGTATTTCAATAATGATAATCCAAGCTTTTCCACCAAGTAAGTGCTAGCAACATTAGTACAACTACCTTCATCAATAACTAGACTACATACCTTCCTACCTATATTGCCTCTAGTGTGAAAAATATTTTTCCGCTGTTCTTTTGGAGCATCATACTTAGCCTACAAATTTAAAGCTATCCTTGCAACTAGTAAGTCTCCATACTCTAGATATTCTACATCACTTATATCACTGTATAATGTTGTAGCTCAACTGTGTCAACAATTTCCCTATTCAGCCCACATAAGAATCTAGCCATAGTAACCTCTCGGTCTTCTACAACATCTGCCCTGATCATAGCCATTTCCATTTCTTTATGGTACTCTTCAATACGCTTAGACTCCTGCTTTAAGTTTTGGAGTCTTTGATATAGTTCCCTGTAATAATGACTAGGAACAAATCTTGCTCTCATGAAAGCCTTCATTTCATCCCAAGTTCGGATAGGTCTCTCCCCATTTCTTCTTCTGTTAATTTGAACCTGATCCCACCAAACTATGGCATAGTCTGTAAATTCTACAGCTACTAATTTAACCTTCTTTTCTTCTGAATAATGATGACAGTCAAACACAAGCTCCACCTTTCTTTCCCACTCCAAATATTGTTCTGGATTACTTCGACCTTGAAAACAAGGAATCTTCATTTTTATACTGCTTAGGTTTCTATCAACTTCGTCCCTAGCTCTCGGTTCTTTTCTAGGCATGTCACCTCTTCTTCAACCTATTGTAGCATATTCCCTAGTTTGATATCTATCCCACTCTTGTAAAGCCTTTAAAGTAATGGTTAGGTCTTCTGAATCCTTTTCACCACCTGCCTTAGACATTACAAAGTAACAAGAAAAAAAAGTGTCATAATGTTAGTTAAAAGAATTTCACTCACTCTCTTACATGTTTCACTCGAATAGATGATGATTTACTCGTATTTTGCACAATTTCTTTAGGCCTTTTCTTTTGATGTAAATCACTCTTGCCTTTTATTACTTTTGATTCTTTCCCGAAATTCTTTGCCAACCAAAATTTCAAACAAATCAAAGACAATCAAATTGAAAGTGACACTCTTACAAAAGAAAATTTGAAGAAATCAAAAGGAGGCAAAAAGATAGCAATGAAAAGTAACACGTATAGTTCAAGAACCAAAGAAATTCAAAGGATTGAAAAAGAAATTTTGTAATAAGAATTAGCTTTTCAAAGTTTCGTTGTTCAAGTTTTGAAATTTTCAATTTTAATTCAAGCAATAATGCAATATAAATTCTAGCAATTCACACAAAATTTCCATCAATCACCAAACTTCACAAATTCCAACAAACTTCTTTCGTTAACAACATACAATCGCAGCAACACTTCAAGATGAACTATCCATAATCTCAGCAAATTACGATCAACAAATCAACAAAGCACTTTTTTCAGACCTTTTTTCATAATTTTTTGGATTTTTTTGGACTTTTTTTTCAGATTTTTCAGATTTTTTTCACAAGAACAATCTTAACAAAAACTAATTGCAAACACAATACGAAGTATGAATTGAATAAAATTACAAAACAAGAATAATAAAGACGATGCCGCAATAGAACGATAACGATAAAACATGGAGCGAAATAAACAGTAGAAGAAACAAGGATAAAAGTAAATAGAAATTTGAAATGGAAAAGAAATAAGAAAAACAAATGAAGATGATAAGAACAATGGATAGGAACTTAAAACCTAGTCAAAGCTCTAATACCAAATGACACGTAACACTTAGAATCAACTCGATTAGGAACCCCTTGATTGATCAGATCAAAACCCCAACCAAAAAATTTAAAGTTGTCAGAATATCCTCCGACACCTTGACCCAAGATTAACAATGTAATCAGAAACTAAAATCAAACAAAGAAATCAAAAGAATGACACAAGCAATCCGACTAATCACTTGATAAGTTCGTAAAATCGGTTTATAGAGAATTTCAAGATTGAATCCCTCACAAAGTGACCTAAAATTATTCTCAATGTAATCTAAATAGGAAGTGGAGAAAACAACCTTTTTAAGTCTGAAAAAGTGGGCCTAAAAATGAAAAGCCTACTAGAAAAAAATGATAAGTCACTTAGGGAGTCATAAACAATTTTCTGGCAGAACATGCTTTAGTAAATTGAGCATATATTGGGCTACGGACCTCCGATTAAGACAAATTTTATACCGTTGGAAAGATAAGATAAAAATCTACAACTTTCCTGTTGGTCAGTTGAGCTGATTCTGTCTGAATCAATGTCCGAATTTCGGCCTAAGTCAGAACACGTGAATAGTGTTATTCCTTGATATTATCGACTGTAACTTTGATCTCCAAAGACCTTTTCTTCATCAACTATGATATATATAAGCCCGCCAAAAGCTTCTCTAAGCCAATTAGCATTAGTAAGAGTAATCGATCCTTTTGGCATAATCAACGGGCTATTAATAGTTGACTTGTCTTTCGATTCTCTTTTGAGCTCACATCATTCCTATTTTTGGATGTCATGAGAGCAGTCACTATCTCTTCTCTATCTCATGTATGGAGCAAGGCTCTAATGAGCTATTTAAAGGCTCTTCTAATTTACAATTTAGAATTCGAACTGAACTAAACTAACCAGATTACAACTTATCCTAATTAGATTAAATTACATTATTCAATAAGATAACATAAATATTTAAATAGGACTCTATCTGATAGGATTTATTTATATCACTATTAACAAAATAAGAGATTATATTTAACTAGGATTGATACATCACTATCTACAAAGATCTTTATTATCTTCAAATGGTTGTCCCATAATCTTTATGTTTTAGAGTTGATGATTATCTATTGTAATCTTGGCCGCCACATCATCTAAAATTTCAAAATCGGGCTGAAAATTGTTACTTTGCAAATGCATTCAAGTTTCACAAAAAAGTTGGTGACTATGCTGGAGGTACAGTACACTCTCCTGAGAACCTACTTCCATACGACTTTTATGATGCTTACTGGCATTCATGGCCGCATTTTTTCATGTTGTCTTATGGGTATTTCATTGCTTAATATTTTCATTACAAAACTATAAAAGCACCAGCAGTTACTGAACTGAAGGTCCCCGATTTATCCTATAATGACTGCCATGAGGGTTAGGGTGAAGTTATGGAGAGAATGTCTAACTTGAACGTTAGCGCAGATTTCCAGTGTCTAGTCAAGTGGGTGATCCAAGAAGCTCCATGCGATGCCCAATTTTAAGGCATAATTTATTCAGGCATTTTTTGGCTTGTACATCCTTTAACAAGCGACATGATTTCGAAACCAAATTGAGTGAGAAAAATGAATTTCCTACTTCACCCGCTCGGCTACAAACAGAGTGGCTGCCTGGGATTCTACATTTTTCTCTTAAGACAACAACCATGCTTTGTATTTAAACTATGGCCCAATAAAGCACCATCTACGAACAAATGTTTCCTATATCCCCACTGGATCTTACTTAGGCTAGTGAAGGTAAGGGCCTTGATAGTGAAATTGAACATTATATTCAAGGCCTTGTGAGTTGGACTTACACATGGGCATAGCCTATCGTTATCACTCTCAATTGAAACAATCCTGATTGGACTAAACATACACTAATCAAGCTGGGTGGTTGATTTAACGGTAGAAAATGTCCCCAAGTTCGTGAACGAAAGAGGCTTTAAGCTTGGCTATGGAAACAAAACTATGATCAAAGGAACCTGACCAAAGTACATTGAGTGGCAGAAATGTGCTAAAGTTTGACAGAATTTTTAAAATATGATAGTAGATTCATGATTCCGATGTTTCAGCCGTGATTGTTGTCATAAGCATTCTGTGATATAGTAACTCTACTTACGTTTGAACAATTTCATGAATGAAACTTCTTTAAGCTTTAATCTCTTCATAAGTGGAATATTCAATATCAAATATGATAACATCCCTTTTTATGCATTCCTTTCTATTTACTGGAGAATGATATAGGCACTAATTATTTACTAACACTTGCACTAGTTACCCTGTGTAGATTAATGCAACTCTTTTCATGTGTAAAGGTACACCAAGTTACTGTTAAATTTGTGATACCATGAAACAATGTTATATTAAGAGTTAATACATCAAGTAAATTTTTTTAAAGTATTTATACCATTATAAATACGGTTATATATGTTTCTTATTACAATTCAAGCGCACCAAAGTTAAACACCTTTCGTGAACACAATTCTTGGATGCGAGAGCTCTTGCTTAATGTAGCCTAAAAAAGGCTGTATGTAACAAAATTGATCGTTACCTTATATAGAATCAAAACATCATTGTACTAACATGTCTAAAAGCTGTTCAATCAGTGACTACATTGTTATCGGTACTTAAAGCACACAGTACAAAAACAGTTTAAAACGTAACTTCAAAGGCACATCGTACAAGATCGCACGTCTGTGTTAAGGCCACTTTTGATGCTGGAATTTGGAGACCCACAATGTGATTCCGCTCGTGAAAAGGATTTGTAAAAGCCAAGGTTTACGCAATGCGCCTTACCACTACCAGTGGTCGTTAAATCCTTTTCATGCCTCCTAACTTGTGGTCCCTAACTAGTCTATAAATAAAAGAACAGGTATAGATACAAGTTTAAGTATATTCTCAAATGTGGCTTCGTGGGAGATTCCACGTTTCCTTAAAAGTAGAAGCCTTCAGCTTTGTCCCTCAAAAGTGTACAGGAGAACTTGTATACGAACAGTTTCGAAATGATAAAAACTTTGTCATGTAAAAGGTAACATTGTACTATGGCACAATACTTGCATGATGGATTCCATATAAAACCATTTCGGACTGAAGTGCCCTATCGATTAGTTCCATTTACTAAAAGCAAATTGAGTTATTTCTACAGCAATATATTATATGTCTGGTCCCAGACCATGTCCATGAAAGATAAAGGTGCTGATTTGCGGGGACAGGGCACATATTTCATTGATCCAAAATTATGTCCAAGTTTATCAAATTCAATGAACTTCTTCACTGGATTCAGTTCTTAGTTGCAAATTAATTATTCAGTTTGCTACCTTGCAAAGTATAAATTAATTAGCTGACAGGATGGTATTCAATTTCATAATTTTTGTTTGGTAGAAGAGGGAAATAAAAGTTAAGTATGCAAGTAAGCCACAGAAGAGGCATCAGTAGCCAAACGCTGGTGAAGATCAGGGATGGGGGTGTCCCAAATCGACCAAGGATGATGAGAGCGTGCGCCGTATTTAGCAAGAAAATCAGCACAGTAGTTACCTTCCCGAAGAGTATGAAGAACAGAACAAGCCCACCCACGCTTCAGCAAGTGTCGGATATCTGCGACAACAAACCAGTAAGCATGGGAGAGAGGGCAGTAGCCCGTAAGCAGCTGAACAGCATCCTGTGAGTCCGATTCGACGACGACACGACGGTAATATGTGATATTATTGGTTCAGTCAATCAGGTTTCATATTACATAGCTAGTTAGTTTTCCAATGCTTGGAATATATTACCTCAAACGAGATTGTGTTATTGGTGCTCAATGGAGGCGACTGTCACCTTGACTACAAGAATATCTTCGCAGATGGAAGCAGTTAATTCATCAGAACGTAAATTCCATTCTGAACGAGACATCTTTTCTTGGCGGATGCTCTCCATGCCGTACACAATTTGTTAAGGATAAAGAGAGGTACATCCATGTCAGCAAATACTAGCACGAAGGATTTTGAAATGTTCGTGTAAGCTCATATATAATCAAGGATAGTATATTTTAACCTACAAATTCGAAGGTAATAGATTACCATTAAACATAGTTTACTTTATTCTTATATAATCTTTTGATATGGGACAATTTTTTTAATAAAATTTTGTATTTTTTATCGTTTATCATACTTAAATTCATGTATTTCTAATCATTGAATTTAAAAGGTGCGTTTAATTTTAAATTTTTATTGTAATAATTAAAACATAGAGATAGAGTCGATGTGAGAGGGTAAAATCTAGCCCACCTTTCTCGTTAGAGTTGCTTCCCTTTCTAACTTTTATACATTTCAAAAATAAGTTACCTTTTAAGATAATATAGCAGAACCTTCCTGTTTAGGCCTCTACCTTCACCGTAATGTCTTGATTTAGGCATGTTTCCCCTTTTACGTTAGATGCAGGATTCATGCTTTCTGCCCCAAAACCTCCTTTAGGCTCACTACAAGAAAAGAACAAAATATCGACAGAAATTTAGGAACCGAAATTTTTTCGTCGGTAATTACCAACTGAAAAAACATGAGTTGGTAATATCAATCGGAAAATAAATTTTGACGGTGGTATAAATTCCATCAATAAATGCCGTCGGTAAATATCTATGTAATTCGTTGTCTTCGAGCTCAAAGAAAACGATGTCGTTTGGTTATCCTGAAATGACATTATTTTGGATAACTTAACCAAACGACGTCGTTTTTTAGATCAAGCTATGACGTTTAGCTTAACAAAAACGAAGTCGTTTGATTAAAATCCAAACGACGTCGTTTTGTAAAGTTATAAACATTTAAAACATAACCAAAACAACGTCGTTTTGGTTTAAAGTTATAAACATTTAAAACATAACCAAAACAACGTCATTTTGGTGAAAACCAAAACGACGTCGTTTTCCGAATGAAGCTATAACATTTATAGCTTAACAAAAAAGACGTCGTTTGGTTAAAAAATCAAACGACGTCATTTTGTAAAGTTATAAAAGACGTCAAAATGACGTCGTTTTAGTTATGTTTTAAACCATCTGAAAGCCCTCCCCCTCACCCAGCCTGCGCGTGCCCCTAGTTTTTCTTCCTCTCCTCTCCATCGAGTTGTCGCCTCCGTTTGCTGTCATCGTCGTCGTCTTGAGTTGTGCTGTCGTCATGGAGGCCTGCGTCGCCGGTGTCCTCTGCTCCGGCGGTCTTAACCGAAGGTATTGTTTTGGAAAACCTTTCTCTCCTTTCTCCGGCGAATAATAATCAGTGGACGAAATTTTTGGTTCATATGAAGTTTGTGTTTGGTTTTAAATGTTAATTACTGATTGCTAATGATAGGCTATGTATTTGGTTGAGAATAATGGAAAACTATTCGGATTTTGTCTTGAATTAGGGATGAAGAAGTTTATGCATACCAAGTGTTTGACAAAATGCATAGTATTTGATATCCACAGTTTTTTTTGTAAATAATTTGTTTTTGTGTTCTTATACTTATTTTCGGTGTGAGAAAACTTCAATTGAAAAATTCGATACTAAGATCAATTTTGTTTAAATATGAATAATAAATTTATTTTGTGTTCAAATAAACAATATTACTTTTAATTATATTGTTATAATTTG
>JAOTIZ010000006.1:6711635-6731150 GCA_027123425.1 Erythroxylum panamense | reverse complement strand
TCTACTTTTCGGCTACCCAACCTTCACCAAAAGACTTACTTGGGCGTCGGAGGGGCTAATCGGGAAACAACCCCCGACGTACCTTCTTTGTTTTGCAGGAACCTTCAAGCCGGAGCTGATCAATCACATGGATCCAAAAGGCAACGTACAGCCTCGTCAGAATCAGGCTGAACCAGTACCTGTTATGACTAATTAAGCCCCAGGAATAATACGTGAGAAGGTCGTATTCAACGACGTAAATTAAGAAAAATTAATGAAAGTTAATCAAAAATAATATGACAATATTATAATTTATTGCGGAGATGATTGAAATAGAAAACGTTCGCATACTAACACTCTGATAAAGAATCTCTTGTAAAGAAATTATTATTGTTAAGATATTTATTATGTCTCATTATTTAATTTTGACATTTTTTACTTATGAATCTTTAAAATATTGCAAGTCTTAAATTTTCAATTAAAATGAAGTGTAGCTATATAATAATTTTTATTTAAATTTGATTTTTGGATAATGGTTTACATGTGAAAGAAGTCTATCTTGAATAGGATTATGAGTATGTCACGCTATTTTTGAATAACAGTAAGAATGTGAAAGAAGTCTAGTTTGTACGCATAATATTGTATGCTACGAATATCTTATCTCAAGGGTCGGTGGTTAGTCTGAGAGAGAAAGGTGAACGTAAAGCTTGGCCATGACCATTAATTCTCCAAACTGCACCCCATGAACGTAACATGGGAAGTCACTGGTCAGAAGATGAGCCCCGTTTGAGTTCAGCCAGCGAAAGTGATTCATCTCATGTGCATGAAAGCATCAACGATGGAATCTTCATGTTGATATAATTTCATCTTGGACTATGACGTTTGTTGATTGATTTCTTTGTAGGTGCATCATTTTGGAATAGTAACAACTGGGTGTTGATTTTCCTTAGTTGGGTCACAGTTGGGTTGTTTCGTATTTTGTGTGATTTCTACCAAAGTTAATCGTGGTGTGGAAACTGTTGAATTTTTTGTGAAGGCTTATTTGTGTGGGTTGTCATACTTGAAGTCTTCCTGCTATAGTTGTGAATTAATACTATTATTTTCGTGAATCAGCCTACAGTGTGTGCTGCCAACTTTCAGACCTGTTTCGGTGGAACTAAATCTATAAGGGAGTTGTTTTTCGGTTATTTCTCATGTGTTCTCATTTATGTAGAATTTTATTTAATCATTTGAGTTATTTATTTAATGTTCTTTTGTTAAAAATTTGTTAAGAAAAATTCTCTGTTGAGGTTAGTACGAGGCTGTCGTACTATTAAGTGTGACTTTTCACAGGTAGCGAGGACAATGGATAGTATTAAGGGTTGAGTAGTGTCGGCTCATTAAAGCCTTGTATAAAACTATTGTCGTCAGTGAAAGAATTAAGCTGGGTGAGGGCTCCACATATATAGGTAAGGTATGTCGAACTACGTTAACAAATCTTGATTTTGTTTATCTTTGGTGCTTTTAATTTTTCTAATTTTTGTATTTGTCATAAACGAATCGGAAAGTTTGTGAAATAATCACCCCTTCGATTTTTTTCAATTATAATTAATCTTGTAATCTGCTTTGGCTTGTAAATAAGTAGTACTTATCTCTTAAAGATTTAGCTTGATCTAGTAACTATTATTATTATTATTGTTATTATTATCGTCGTCGTCGTCGTCATGATCATTATTATTATTATTATTATTATGAATACTAACCACCACTACTACTGTCACTATTACTGCTGCTACTAGTATTATATTATTATTATTATTATTATTATTACTACTACTACTACTAATATTCACATTATTATTATTATTATTATCATCATCATCATCATCATCATCTTTCTACTAATTAAGGATACGATTGCGTACTATTGAATCTCTTTAGACCTCGTGTATCAATAAAATTCATACTAAATATTGTTGTTGTTCTTTTAACATATTTAAGAGTTCGATGAATACATAGTATAAAATCAAATTAGCGTGGTCTAAATGAAGAAGTGTACAATAAATTTTATATGATAAAAAGATATTATTCAAGTTCTAAAAATAAATTCTATTATTTAACAATTAACCTAGTCATACTCAATAGAGGGTTGACTTATTAAATGAGTGGATAGTCATAAGTTAATAATATTATAGGCAAGGATGTTCTCATGTATTGAAGGTTACCTCCCCGGTGTTATATTTGCATGTACCTTTATTCTTTATTAATGAAATTTTATCTTTTCATTTTAAAAAAATTAATAGAGGCATGGATGTTACATTATATGTGCAATCTTGCTAAAAAGATAAAATCAATAATGCAATGGTAAGAGATAAATTAAATGTGACTAATATTAATGAAATAATTAAGAGAGGCAAGACTTAGGTGATTTAAATATATTGAGAGGAGACATCCTAACATTCTAGTGAGAAGATACAAGAACATTATATTTAAAAGCAGTAAGAGGGAAAAAAAGAAGACCTAACAGCTTGTTTGGTCTAACAATTGGAATAGATAATAATAGTTATTCTTAGGAATAGAAAAGATGAGGAATAGAATAGAATATGTATTACTTTGTTTGGTTTACCACTAAAAAATTTCTATGTCAGTATTTGATTTGAAAATATAAGCTTGGAATGACAAAGGAATAGCTAACAAAATGGCCAAAATATCCTTATCCTTATCCTTTATTATTATTCTTATTAATTTTCTACTTACTATTATTCTTATTTTTATTATTTTTATTAATTATGTTTATTTGTATTATTATTAAATTCCTATTATTAAATATATTTATTTTGTTATTATTAAATTCCTTATTATTATTAATTTTCTTCTTATTATTAATAATTTTATTAATCTAATTATTAATAATTATTATTATTAATTTTCTACTTACGGTTAAAAATTATTTATTATTATTATTATTAAATTCCTTATTATTGTTATTACTATTAAATTCCTTATTATTATTAATTTTCTTCTTATTATTATTAATTTTATTATTCTTATTATTATTTATTAATTTTCTACTTACTATTATTCTTACTAATATTAATTTTATTAATTATTAATTTTTCTTATCATATGACTTTTCAACATTTTGCAGTGGTTAATTTTTCAAGTTTGACTCATGTTAGCATTCATTATATAGTCGCAATTGTAATATAAAATAACAATGTACGGGCTTTAAATTGCTAAAATGTTATTTAGTTGAACAAAAATTAAGCTTCAGCCTTATTTCAAATAATTAGACAAAATATTTAACTTCAACGTAACCTTCAATGTGTAGCAAGAAACTTTCTTACCCACCCAAGTCTTTGAGAAGGCGGAACAGTGAAAAACACAAGCATTTGTGTAGAATGATCAGAAATTTTGCCTAAAGCAGCATCCTTTTCATCATCTGTGGGCCTCTTTATCTCACCTAATGCACTATATAACTGTTCAACTATTTGTTGAATATACATTTCAGTCCCAATACTTTTATACAATTTATCTCCAATCTGATTCATGTATCACCCATCATCTTGGCAGCAAAAATAAGTGAATCTGCACAGCTTGCTTCTCTCGTATCATTTCTCCTTTTTTTCCTTCCTTTTGAAATATTTTTAGCTTGTCTTTCAAGATTTGACGCTTGAGGTTGGGTAAAAGACTCATCTATATCATGCAAATCATGCTCATATTGATCTTCACCACCTTCATTTGACCCACCTATACCTTCTTGCCTTACCATTTCTTCAAAAATATCTACAACAGTTTATGCATCATTTCCAGTTACACGATCTTCTCCATATATCCTAGCCAATTCATTATAGAAAGGAAAGCTCTTCCTTCAAAATTGAGTAACATCTTTGTGACTCTGACAAGATGAAAAAAATCAATAATTTATATAAACGACAAGAAAGTAATTAAAGGAAATACTTAAAACTAGTTAAACATTCAATACTTACACTTAAGTAAGACATTCAATACTTACACTTAAGTAAGAATCTCATGCATGATCTTCAGCAGTGACCATCTTCTTTTCGATATCCCATCCAAATCCACTAGTATCTTTCCTTACCATATCATAAACAATGCTCCACTCTTTCTTCAAAGTCTTAATCCTACACACTATGTGAGGTCTGACTTTTAAGTTTGAATTAGAAAGCTTTGTTGTTTCCATTATTTCTAATTAATTGAGATACCTAGCTTTAAATCCAATATCAACATTGTACGTTCCCACATTATGCAAATCAACTATGCAAGAAACTAGCACAACATCCTCATCATAGTTCCACTTTCTTTTTGTCCCTTTTAAAATTTGAGAATCAATAGTTGAAGGAGAATTCATCGACATACTTACCAACCAAATTAAAGCAATATTGATAAATTAAAAAATAAACATCATAATAAAGGAAACATTCATAAAATTCTTCATACCATTTAACATTAATGATCAACAAATTACAAAAACATTCATATAGTGTTCAATAACAGTGTACAACATAAACAACAAAGATTACAACAACTTACATAAACAGTAATATAAAACCTCATAACACTCAAACATAATAGAACACCTAAAAAATATCAATTTTCACTTTGCCTAGATGTTCGCCATTCATTGAACATTTCGCGTGTCAATTCATTTCTCCAATTTGTCCAAGCATTAGTTGTGTCAATAGCAGCTACACACTCCTCCTCAACAACTGGATTGGTGTGAAAATAATCCCCTAAATCACTCTTCATGGGATCAAAACTCATCTCATACCTAATAAAATTATGAAGCAAACAACAAGCTATAATAATCCGATTGTGTGTCTTTATTGGATAAAATGACGGGCTCCTAAGAATAACCTACCTAAGTTTTAGTAACCCAAAACACCTCTTAATTACGTTGCATGCAGTCGCATGTTTCATATTAAAAAATTCCTCGGGAGTTCTTGGTTGATAACCTTGACACTATTCATTCAAATGGTACCTTTGACCCCTAAAAGGTGCAAGGAAGCTCTCACAATTTGTATAACCTGCGCCAACTAGGTAATAACAACCTATATAACAAAATACTACATAAGTTATATAAAAAGTACACATAAGTTATTCAATATACATTATCTCATATACAAAATTTCAAACAACCCTCCTATATCATATAGAAAAGCTTACCATGAGGCACTTTTAGTCCATGTCTCTTAGTAATTGCATCACGAAGAACTCAAACATTAGCTACTGACCCTTCCCAACCAGGAAGAACATAAACAAATTGTATGTCAGGTGTGCACACACTTAACATATTTGTTGTAATGCCGCCCTTACGAGTTCGAAATATAGGCTTATCTTTAATTGACATATTAACCCTGATATGTGTCCCATCTAGAGTACCTAAGCAATTCTACATTTCAAATGAAATAAAAAATAATGAGGAACCTTAATCACATTGACTATATTTTCTTATAAAAGTAATAGGGTGATTATCTACCTTAAACTACATTCACTGATGGTCCGAAGAGTTTGTTGGTATGGGCTTAGGTTTCCTAAACAAATGATCTTGCAAATGCATCACTGCATTATGAAAACATCGACTAATTATCCCACCTGACCTTTTAACAACATTACACAACTGCAACCATACATTCAAGATAGCCACAATCCTTTTTGTTCTTTCATCATTTCTAGATAAACTCAAACTGAAACAAGTCATGAATGCAAAAAATAAAATTTGTAATGTATTTACATAAATTTGTTCAAACAATGTACAATGTAAGAGAACAACTATGAAATAATTCAAAATAGTTGAAGGAATAAAGTAGAGTAAGAGAGAAAAAACAGATAATATTTCCAGAGTTAAAAAGAGGGGATTATAGAACATAAAAATCAAAACTCAAACAAACAGTTTAAATGAAACCCTAACTCAAATAACCCAACACCAACTTAAGGAAAATAGAAAGAAAGTCAAAAGCACAATAAGCAGAATGACCCTACTGGCTAAGGATAAGGAAGTACATTCATATCTTGATTTTGGTTATAAATCTTTGTGTTATGATCCAAATGTGAGATAAATTAAGTACAATTGGTGTGAATATTGGATGAATATTATTTGATTATTTTTGTGAATTTTGCATATAGGTTGAAAGGAAAGTCACGTAAAGTTACATGAAAAGATAAATAAAAATTAAAAAAAGTAAAGTAAAGTGGTGACAAGTGTCACCACCTTAAAGGTGATGTGACTAACTTAATGTTAGTCATGCACGGTGGTGACTTAATTAGTCACAAGGGTGACTTAATTAGTCACCCCCGTGCGTGGCTAGTGACAATGAGTGGCTAAGGGATAATGATTTACATCACATTTATTTAATATTTAATTTGAAGTTCACTATAATTAAGTTAAGTTATAATCTGCTATTCTAAAGAATTTAAGTTATGCAGTAGTGGTTTACATCACATCAGTTACTTATGTATTCATCTAAGATCCCTTTACATATATACTGTTATATATATCCTTTTACTTATACTTGAGACTATGTAATACTATATATGTCACATTTATTTCTTTTCAACATTAAGCCTTATTCTCTGTTTCATATTTAAAAACCATCAACAATTTATCAATGTTCCAACAAGTTTGTCGATGATGAAATTCTAGTAATAATCTTCTCTCTGAAGATGATTAACAAATTTTCCTATCTTCCACAATATGAAGATAATGCAGGGAACTAGTCTCTCCAGCTACATTCATACCATATATAGCCTATTGAAAGAAATAAAAATTTTGTCAATGACTAAATTCATTCGTTATTAATTTTAACTACTAGTGGTCTCCTCTTCTAGTTTTTGCTCTAATGCAAATTTGTTTGGGAACAAACTCTTCTAGTCAGTTTCATAATCCATATTACAGAGATACTCTACAATCCATGTTAATGCCACACAAGTAATGCATCTTCAACATAATTCATACCACTCAAATAACTCAGACACCCTTTAATTATATCAATTAGCAATTAACACATTCTAAGTAGTTCAAATGGTTTTTCACTCCAACTTCAAACAAATTGATGCAAACACATTTAAATGACTCATAGACAATGAGTGGCTAAGGGATAATGATTGATGGAAGATGGAGATTATAGATAAACACTATTAACAACTTTGCACATCAAACAATCAATTTGCTTCTACAAACATAACAAGCTAGATCTATGATCATGATTCAGGAAAATGAGAAATAGAAGACTTGTGCCCTTTATCAGCATTTGGTTTCCTTTTACAAATGAGTCAAGTTGGGTTTACAAGAAAAACTAAAGAAAAAAGAAATTACCGGTGACAAACGTGAGGGGAAAGGTTGTCCTCACCAAATCAATGCAGCTAGCAGAAAAATGTTGGAGAAAACTGACGACAGCATGAAAAGCGAGAGCTATGGATGAGCGTGAGTGACCAAATTAGAGAGTGCAGAAAAGAGACGAGCACGGGAGAGAGAGCCACTGGGCGTGAGTGAGACCATATCGAGATAGTGATGTTACGTGAATGAGAAAGAACCGTGGGAGGAAAGGACGAACTTGCTGCTGCATAAGTGAGAAATTATCGTGGGGGAGAGGACGAAATTGTCAAGTTGAGCAATTTGTTGTGTTTACCTATTCTGGACGTGCGTGGAATAGATAAAGACAAGAGTTAGTTATCTTTATTTATTCCTTGATATATAGAAATTACTAACGCTAAGAATGGTTATTCTACAGGCTTTTTGTTAACCAAACAAAGAATTCCTAATTATTAGGAATAGATGGGTAATAGAATACTTATTATCGTGAACCAAACAGGTTGTAAGAAGAACTAGGTAAAGGTGATAAAAAATAATATGATTATGCTGAAACTTACTAAATAAATGATTTTCAATAGAAAACTTTAACGTATTAGGATGTGAACAAACGATTTCACAAAGAGAAATCTTTGCTATTCTCATGGATCTTTAAATATTTTCTTTGAAGTCTTATATTTTATATTTTTTAGAAACAATCTCTTTACTAGATAGAAGTAAAAATGTGTAGTTCAGCCTGATTCTGACGAGGCTGCACGTTGCCGTTTGGATCCATGAGATTGATCAGCTCCGACTTGACGGTTCCTGCAAAATAAAGAAGGCATGTCGGGGGTTGTTTCCTGATTAGCCCCTCCGACGCTCAAGTAAGTCTTTTGGTGAAGGTTGGGTCGCCGAAAAGCAGAGAGGACTAGGGTTATGAGTTACGTACCTTTATCGTGATAAAATCATACCTTATATATGGGATGAACGCTAGGTTTAAGTCTTTATGTTTACGTAGACTTCTACTTCTGCATGAGCGGTTTTCTCCTGCTAATGGACCATGGATGTGTGGACCGGGCTCGGGTTAGCCAATGGGCTTGAGACCGATCTTTGAAAGATAGACCGATCGGCCCATGAGTTGTTGTGATTGAGTTCGGGCTCAGCACGACCGACCCGACCAATGTATATTATTGAACTTCTCTAAATCTTGAAACTTTTAATGAGATTTTTATTAAGTTGTTGTTATCTTCGTCGTTGGTGTATCTTATACTTTTGTACTTGGCCCAATCATTTAATATTGAACTAGGCGATAGTTCAAGCTCTGCAGTAAGGATGACAAATGTAGCACGACACGTCCAGCTTGGCCCGACTTCATCCTTGGTTGATCAGATTACGATTTGAGGTATTGCTTGGTCAAATAGAAAGGTACAAAACAACATCCTTTTATTAAACGTCAGTTTTTATTATTATTTTTTTAAAAAAATAAAATTAGGCTGAGCAGAGTTTGTCGAACTGGGAATTGGGCAGGCCCCAACTTGTCAGGCCAGAGACAAACTCCGAGTTAGGCTAGAAGCGGTTCAAACCCGGTCCGACCGGTGGCCTTTCTTACTGTGCGGTATCTAGTCAGTAAATGATGAAGATATGAAGACCAGATCCCAAGCAGTGTCGATCGATGATTTTATTACCGGTCCAAAAGAAGTTTGAACAATGAACTGCAGATTAAAAATGCGAACCAAAGTGAACAGAACTTCGACGTTGAGTAGGACGAGGACATAAAGGAAGCCTGAGAACTATAGTATACGGTGGTCTCGAAACTCCTGACAGCCCTAGAAAGGACCAGTCATGTGGGTGTCTGAGCCCCTGAGTAAAATCTGACTTCTACCATCTACACTTTGCATTAAACTGTCTACAGTGAGACGGTAATTAAGACGTGCAATTGCAGTACACTCTGACACCCTAGATATCATTATCTTGTTTTTTTTTTTAATCCTTACAATGTAGGTAATCGTAATCCACCTGTTAAAGTCAAACAATATTCGTGAAAAATTTCTAGGCCTCTATGAGCATTAAACCAACCTATATTTATATTATCGTCCTCCTCTCCTACCGCTGCCGTCCTGGTCCCACCACCAAAGGACAAAAGATTCTCATCTCCGATCATGAATTTATGATCATCTTCGCAGGACAAAGTCGAGATCGGCAGTATATTCATCTCTCCCGTGGTTTATTCCGCGAGTAATAATCTTCTATTTAATTTTATGGTATTTTATTGTTACTTAATAATTCTAACATCACTTAAAATCTAATATAACAGCAGCAAATTTAAATCAAATATTGGCTCCTTCGTAAGCTTAGGTATAGTGTTATAATTAAGAGACCGAAAATTTAGCATAGTAGTAACAAGTTTTAATTCAATCAAGACCAAAATCAAGACCTTCCCGTTGCTATCTGATATCAAGAACAGATGCGAGGCCATGGCCATGGGCGAAGAGAATCACGTGAATTTGGCTCCAATCAAGACACGCCATGTTCAGCGCGTGCTAAATTTCTTGGCATACAAGTTTCACAGGTCGGTGGGGAGATTACCTGCTAACGGTAAGTAAAAACTGAAGGAGAACAGGGGCGTTGACTGGCTACCTAAAACATGAACCGACACGTGGCCGTTACAGTTGGGTAAATTCTTCGGGCTGCCATTTCCAAGGTGCATAAATATTAACAGCCAAGCGAGAACTGGCTTTATATAATCTTCATATCAAACACAGAGAAACAGAAGCAGTAGATCTCAAGCCTTTATGTTGCCAGCGTATGTTTTGAGGTTTTCGATAGAGAGTAGTTATAGTTTATAGAAGAAAGTGGCAAAGAAATATAGGAGCGAAAGAGGGCTGGGTCTTGAGTCATACTCTTGCGGTTGGGGTTCTGTATCCTAAATCTCTCTACTTTGTCTCTTTCAACTTTTCTCCATTTGTTTGATCCCATGTTCTTTCTTGCTGGATTTAATCCTGCACTTTTGTCTTCTGTGGCATTCTCAGATCGACCAAAACAAAACCTCGTTTTGCTTTTATCTTCTTAGTTTCTAACAAAAGATAAAAGAAGGGTGGGAATAAGAAAGATATATATAGGAGGGGTTGGAACTTTTAGTAGAAGGGAAGTGGAAAAAAAGGAGTAATTGCCTTTTGTTCTGGTCTTTTTGGTAACTCATCTAAAATGGGTACTGGATGGAGAAGAGCCTTTTGCACGACGATCCCTAGAGACAGAGAAACCACTACAGTTTCAGATAAGCAGCAGACGAGCCCCAGTGCTAGTCCAAGCCCCAGAAGCTGCACAAAGCTAGCTTTTCTCTCCGTCGGAAGCAACCCAACCACTCCTCGCCAACATTCTCAGCTCGCATCAAGCCCCAGCTTGCGTTGCCGAACCACGTCTGCTGGTGCAGACCCAGTAGTACGTGAGAGTCCAATACTACATTGTAAAACCACGCCTAGAGCAACCAAGAGCCCCAAAACTTCATTACTGGGTTCCAACCCCTCTTCTCCGCGATCTCCTCTTAAGTTGGCTCTCTTCAGGAACAGCTTCAAGTTCAGAGTAAGATTCCAAAAACTTGACTTATTATATATATATATAAATCTTACTTAAGAGAGAGTGAGCGTTCAGTAACTGAAAGGATTTGACTTTAGGGGTTGGTTTATGCTTGTTTTATCCTGTTTGCAGAGTAGCTGTGGAATATGTTTGAACAGCGTGAAGACGGGACAGGGCACGGCAATTTACACAGCAGAGTGCGCACACGCTTTTCACTTCCCTTGCATAGCTTCCCATGTTCGCAAAAATGGCACCCTCGTGTGTCCTGTCTGTAGTGCCACCTGGAAAGACGTTCCTTTGCTCGCCGTCCACAAGAATCTCCACCCTGAAAACGCTTCTCAAACCCACGACGGAGGCAACAACACCGTTGCACCCACCACTAACACCAACAATAACAACAGTAACAAGCCCAAGATTGACGAGAAAAAAGTGGTTCTAGTTGAATCTTCACCCATAGCCATAAAGACCACGAAACAACAGCCACTGACTCCAAAATCCTCTGACTCGAGATCCTACGACGACGACGAGCCATTGCTGTCTCCAACAGCTCGTGGGATGTTTGTTCCCATACCAGAAGCCGACGAGAATGTTGAAGGGAACGACGACGACGACGTCGACATCGAGGAATTCCAGGGCTTTCTCGTTAATCCTATCCCCTCATCTTCCATCAAATCCAATGAGGTGACAATCAACAGCTTTGATGCAAGGAATGTCCAGGTCAGACTATTGCCTGAAGCTGCGGTTGTATCAGCGAGTCGAGGCTATCAAACCTACGCTGTTGCTCTGAGAGTAAAAGCGCCGCCACCGGCACAACCAGTGCGCGGTAACACTGCGGCCCCGCTTTTGGATCCTTCACAGAGAGCTCCAATAGATTTGGTGACGCTTCTTGACGTTAGTGGAAGCATGACCGGAGCCAAGCTACAGATGCTTAAACGAGCCATGCGTTTGGTCATTTCCTCACTCGGCTCCGCTGACCGGCTTTCTATTGTGGCTTTCTCGGGCATTCCTAAAAGGCTCTTACCTTTGAAGAGGATGACGGCTCACGGTCAACGGACAGCTCGTCGAATCGTTGACCGGCTTAAGTGTGGACAAGGGACCTGTGTTGGAGACGCTTTAAGGAAAGCGACTAAGGTGCTTGAAGACAGAAGGGAGAGAAATCCTGTGGCGAGCATCATGTTGCTATCCGACGGTCAAGATGAGCGTGTTCAGAGTAATGCATACACTCAACAGCGAGCCTCCAGCCATGCATCGTCCACTCGATTCGCTCACATTGAGATTCCTGTACACTCGTTTGGGTTTGGCCAAAGTGCCGGTTACAGTCACGAGCCAGCCGAGGACGCGTTTGCCAAATGCGTTGGTGGTTTGTTAAGCGTGGTGGTTCAGGACTTGAGAATCCAGCTAAACCTAGTCTCCGGCTCGGCCCCGGCTGAGATTACGGCGATGTACGCATGCAATGCGAGGCCTACGGTGCTCCGATCGGGCTCGGTGCGCTTAGGCGATTTGTACGCTGAAGAAGAAAGGGAGTTGTTGGTAGAGCTTAGGGTTCCGTCTACGGCGGCTGGGTCCCACCAGGTGTTGTCAGTTCGCTGCCTGTACAAGGACCCCGCCACTCAGGAAGTGGTATATGGCCGCGATCAGGAGTTGTTGGTCCCGCGTCCACATGCAGTCCGATCATCCGAGCCCAAAATCGAACGACTGAGGAATCACTTCATCGCAACGCGAGCCGTTGCCGAAGGTCGGAGCCTCGTGGATCATGGGGATTTCACTAGCGCTCATCAATTACTCGTGTCTTCCCGGGGTTTAATAATACAGTGGAGCTCAAGCCCGAGGTCAGCTGATGAGTACGTGAAAGGTTTGGATGCTGAGCTGGCTGAGCTTCATTGGCGAAGCGAGAATCAGATGGAATTTCGGCAGAGAAGAGGTGGCGAGAGGGAAGCTGCGTCGGTGGTGGTGACGGATGAGAATGGTGAGCCGTTGACGCCGACATCGGCTTGGAGGGCGGCTGAGAAGCTGGCGAAGGTAGCCATGATGAAGAAGTCATTGAACAGAGTGAGCGATTTGCACGGCTTCGAAAACGCTAGATTTTAGTTAAAATATAAAATTAAAAAAAGAAGATTTTGTTTGATTTAGGGAGAAATAGGGTAATTATCATTAAATGACAAATATGGTGGTGCGAGCAGAAGCATAGGCTGCCCAACTTTGAACCATAGATGATGTGTAACTCATCGAGCTTTGCTCGTTGCTTCTGTACTCGTCATGATTTTAAATTCAATATCTCCCATTTAATTATTCTGGGATTTACAAGTAGTAATTGTATAGTATGGGTAAAAGTTGGTTGGTGTACTCACGACTGCTTCATTATTGGATGATTTGTTGTATGTGATAGTAGACAATTGTTGTTTAATAGGTTGGGATATATATATATATATATATATAAAAGTTTTGGAAGCATCTAAAAGAGACAGAATGATTGGGGGGTGGTGGGTTTGCAGTCGTAGCTTAGGTAAGTAAGGGCTTCCAATGAAATGATTTCAGTTATGATAGTTGCAATGAAATTTATAAACATTAGTATTAAAGACACCTTATTCTGAGCTATGTAATCATTCCTTTTAAGTTCTCTTACATTCTCCCTTTATCCTAATCCAAATCCAATTACAATACCTTATTGGAGTTTGAGCCATTCTGAATTCCTTTTGCCAAAACATTTTATTCAAGAATAGTAAACCAACTGAATGGCAATGGTAACAAGGATTTACCCAAGCCTCTATACCTAAGCCTCTATACCTAAGCCTCTATTAGTCTGTACATCACCTATTAGTTCCATCAATTTTAGTAAATGCATCCTTAGACTTTTAGTGAAGAAAAAAAACAATGGTAGGTGATGGACCAGCTAGTACGGGATCAAACACAGATGTAAATGTGATCAGGGCCACTCTAGGTAGGGACCATTCGTGGTTATGGCCAATACAATAAGCACACAACGTAATTCAGTTTCTGCTCGCTTCTCATGCAGAGGGACCATGAGCCTGAACTGTACATTTTTTGGAGATTTATTTCGAGACAAACATATTTTTAATACTTTATTTTAATTTTCCAGCTATTAAATTGTTTTAGAGACTATAGCTAATTGAAGGATTAAATTAGAATACTGAAATGGTCGATGAAATGCTGAGAAAGTGTTTGTCCCAATTTATATGTCCTCCAAATGTCTTGTACAGTTACTGTGGATAAAAACTACAGAAGAAGCTTCATGACGCGTAAGCTGTTTGTGGAGGTCCAGAAGGAACGAACATGTACGACCATACAAGTCAAAGTGTTCCTCTGCAATTCCTTATGCATCGAATGCTGTAATGAGTGAGTCTTCAATGGAACTTTATTCCGTCTGGTCCTTTTCTGTCTTAATGACCTTGCGCGTCCTGAATACAAATCTCAGACCCAAAACCAAGAGAACTGTGATGTTCCTTAAAAGGACCGATCTTGAATGTCAGTATACTTTACCCCTCCTTTCCAGGACCAGTGATTAGTTGGACGTAAAATTATTGAAAATGTAACCAACGCAAACGGGTCAGGTTCTGTAAATGGACCCAGAAGCTGCTGCACGTGATAACAGATAGGACAATGAATAGTTATAAAGGAAAGTAGGAGAGGATGGTGTGAATGAAAGCTCACTTTCTCAAAGACTCACTGCTTTAGATTCTTTCAGGTACATTACCTGGATTAACTTCTCAACAAAACTGTAATTTTAATCACAGCACCCTATCAAGTACACAGCTAATGACCTTACAAGACTTCTCTCAGCTAATGAAATCCTCATTTTAACACATGAGGATTTCAACAAGTGGCTGTTGTAATCCTCATGTGAAAGAGGACCAGGGCTTCGGCCACGGAACTCAAGCCTTATAACAATTTAGATAGACTAAAAACAACATTCGTAACATCTCATCTCTATATTGAGTCGACGAATAAACTAATTACAACACTTGTCATTTATAATCATACAAGATACAGGCCGGAAACTCCTGAACAAATTGATAACAGGGATCGAGCCCACTTCAGTGCTTCAGAGTTTCCTAAAAGCTGGAGGACTGCTCATCGAATATGATAGGTTTTACGCAATGAATTTTAGGAACAGAGTCCTTGAAGAAATGATTGAATATTCCCATTAGGGATCTCACAAGTCAATATTATAATGAGGACGTTCGCAAGAAATTGAGTAAGTTTTCCCCTTATTCAATCTTGTGGAAGTAAATTGAGGTGTCACCTGAGGCGATATTACAATGGTGCTTACTTCTGGCTTTGTTTGGCTCGAAGCTTTTGTTCCAAAACAGCTACTTCTGTCTCAAGGCTGAACATTCTGTTAAGCGCATGCATATTCTCAAGGGTTTCACTTAGAGTTCGGCTATCGCTTCCATCGCATCTCAGATGCTGCATTGGACCATGCAGAAGCTTATTCACTATACCACGGCTAAGATCATCCACAGCTCTCCTTGTTTTCTTTGAGATATCATCACCCATTTTTGACAGGCACTTCTCCAACTCTGCAACTCGGATTCTCTCTGCATAAGCCCTCAACTTTTTGATGGTAGGAACAGTCTCCAATGAATCCCTCCAAGCTTCAAATTGTTTTGATTCATCTACGATGATTGCCTGAGCCTCCATTGCTTTTCTGAGACGATCTTCTTTATTAGCAGCCACAACCTCCTTAAGGTCATCAACATTGTAAACTCTTGCACCATCAACATCATTGACACACGAGCCCACATTTCGCGGAACAGAGATATCAACAAATAACCTTAAACCACCTACTTCTGAACCAACAGCAGGAAAATCTTCAACATGCTCTCTCAAAAACAATGGAGTTTCTGAGGCTGTGCTGGTGAAAACCACGTCAGCTTCAGAAGCACAAGTTAGCATCTCAGTCAAGGGCTTGTAAATAATCTCAACATCCTTCATCTCTTCACTAATGGCTGCAACTTTCTCCTCACTTCTGTTGACTACCACCATTGTGGTGCAGCCTTTTGCCACTAAATGCTTGATGACAAGCTTACCCATCTTGCCTGCCCCAATTACCAACATTCTGGCCGTGGTATGTGAAGATTCAGGAAGCTTCATTAAAGCCAGTTCCACAGCTGCAGAGCTTACTGAAACAGCCCCAGCAGCAATATTTGTCTCTGTTCTAACCCGCTTTCCAACAGTGATAGCATGCTTAAATAGCCCGCTAATGTTCCTCCCAAAGCCAACAACTCCTTGTCCAACTTTGACAACTTGTTTAACCTGAGCAAGAATTTGACCTTCTCCAAGAACAAGAGAGTCCAGCCCTGCAGAAACTTCAAAGAGATGTCGTGTAGCATCATTGTTGTACAACAAGAATCTGTGCTGAGCAATTTCTGAAACAGGGATGCCACTTGTCTGTAAAAAATGTAGAAAATCTGGTTAATACCAGAGTAAAGAAGAAGAAATCTTTTATCAAATCAAACAAACTAACAATTAATAACTGAAGTCCAATTAAGGGAAATTTTAGTCACTATTGAGATTATTTTAGCAACAATAATAAGAGAGATTATTTCTCTCAAGAAGTCAAAAGGCGTCTAACAGGAGCATCTATTACATTAGAATGGTCAATCAAATCCCATTTTCCTCAAACAAAAGAATGCGTTTCCATTCTATAGAATGATTTAAAACAAACTTAAAATAAAAGGAATGCTTAGTCCGATATTAAGAGCATGAATAATGAAGGGGAAAGGACCTTAGACATCCATTCAGTCACTTCTTTCACTCCACGGTGCTGAGACAGGGCGACAACATAGATCTCCATTCTGTTACAGGTGCTAAGGACAGCAGCCTCTTCAATATGATTTAATCCACAAAGCTCCTCGATAGCTCGAGGCCATTCGGCTTCTGGAATGGCAAGTTTTTCACGCATTTCAACTGGAGTAGTATGAACACTTAGCCCAATAACTACAATGCTAGCTCTTTCCTTTGTATATCCTGAAAAAGAAAATAACATGACGATCAGACAAACTTACACAACTGGAAAACTTTATAACAATTCCTCAAACAATGGCCTGCGGTGCTGACTTGTAACATGCAACACTGTTAAAAAGGTGTTCTATTTTCCCTAAGAGACGCTTCTCGGAACAATTTTCAGAAAGGAAACTCCCATATAGCAGTCCAAAGGTTGCAAAATGGTTATCAAATAGCCAAGTGAAGCGCTCTCCAAACACTAGTAAATCTCTTATAGAAGTTAAGAATCAGTAAAAAGAACACAATGGTGGATTAGAATTAAGAAGAAAAATCTTAACAGAATCATTAATTATTATACATTTAACATAAGGGAAAAATAAAGACCAAAATTCCAAAAAAACTTCCTAAACATTGAGAGTTTAATATACAAACTCACTATCAGCAGCGGACGTCTTGAGCTGTTCAAGAGCGGACAAGCCCGAAACCTTCGGCCGATCGAAGCCAGCGTCACTCTCAATGGCGGCTTCCGTCGCCGAAGTAACGACCTCGCATCGCACCCCTCCTCTCTTTGCCAACGGAACTCTATGATTGCGCCGACCCGGTTTGCCCACCAGCCAAACCTGCGTCGTCGGAGCCAAATGAGCCCTAAAACAAGCCGCCGCAGATGTCGACGTGGATGAAGAAGGGGAATTCAACAATAAAGTCTCCATTTTGGCACCGGAGAGGGTGGTGACGAAGCCGCTGGAAACAGCCATGGCCGTCGAAGGGATATTGAAACCAAACCCCTGACGCAATAGGTCCGGCAAAGAGGAGGAATTGGGGTTAATGGAGTCGTTTAACGAGCTCCGGGAAATGGAGGGAAGGGAAAGAAAGAAGGGGCGTGTGGCTTTATGGTGGGTTTGGTTTGGTCTTATTTGTCCACCGTATTACTTTGACGTTGTTAAGAGGTTTCTGTTCTTTTAACAAGATAGTTCGGTCGGTACTCTCGGTACAACAATGTTGACTTGCTCAATTGTACACGGCTAATGGGAAATGGACACAGTTATTCAATATTGAGAAAAACAAGAAAAAAGAAAATAAAATCCAAGGATTGGGGATTGGAGGATTGTTGTGATCATTCCAGTCTCCCATATGGGTTTCCTGAGTTCTGATTGGTTGATGCTATATCCACACTCCTTTTCCTCTCATCTTCTTGTGAACCCCACCTTTCTGGTTTGGACTTTGAATTTCTGAAATGGGCCTTAATGAATAGCCTTTACCCATTGAAGGACCACTCAATTCCGAAGTTTCTATGAGCCTTGGGTTTCGGTGGATAATGATACTGTAGGTACTGCCTCCAAAACTAGAGAGAGGGATGTGACATCGTGGCACTTCCTCAGCCGTGGAACTGTTGTGTCCTTTCAAGGTGGGGAAGAGATAAGGGATCCCTAAACTCCTGACTCACATTGCCTCGCGGGATTTCCAAGCTCTTCCGTATTATGTATTCTTTTTTTTTTTGGAATTTGGAACAGCTCATCAAATGGCATCAACCAAATCTATTAAAAAGAATTCCATGTGAATCTACTCAAATTTAAGGAATCCTCTTGAGTATGATGACCGCTTTCTTTCTTGTTTTTGATTTCAAGTTACTGAACATCGATGGCAGGCAGCGTTAATGATTCTAGTTAAGTTTAGATAGATCAGCAACTACTAAATTATATATACAAATCCCTCAAGACAAACTTGAAATGGTAACCAAGTTGCACAGATTGCACTAAAGAACCCCAGAAGTAACATGATGGCCTAAGATAGGAAATCGAAATCGACAGTCTTGCCTTGACGCCGAAGAATGTCTCACCTACAATATATTTGCGACTTGCACTAAACCATAAAATACGGGCATAGGTATCGTTCTCAAGGTAAGTGGAGTCCTACTCCTAGTTGACAAATCCAATGGACCTACCTTCAAGTTAAACATCGTACTTGCCCTCATTTCTAAGATACTTCACACTTTTTAAGCCTTTTAGGAATACTTCAGCATTGTTAAGCACCGGTCTCGCGTAATATGTTATAGTTAAAAAATAAAGTGTTTATATTTTATAATTTTAGATTAAAATATAATATCTTTAATTATGTATTTGAACAAAAATTAAAATTCTTTTTACCCTTGCTCACTCAATGCCCTACCAAAAAACTTTAGGCATGGAAAATCAAGGACTCGATTCTTAGACCCACTTCAGGCCTTTCCTTCATCTTACCTTTCCGATCTTGAATGCGAGGCCGATGTTGGGCATTTAGCTCATAATGAGAAACTAGTTCTGTTATGAAGTAGGGAGTGGCCAAATGGAATTCATCTCTAATAAGCTTCTTGGCCTATAATGCTAACTTCGGCCAATATCAACTAGAAGAAATTTGAGTTAACTGAGATATTAATCAATCAACTTGGACTATTCATATGCAAATTTGGCATAGTTGAAGAAGCTCAGAGAGTACCTAAACAAGTCCCTGACATATGTATGACAAACCAATTGGTCGGGTCGGTCGTGCCAGGACCCGAACCCAGTCAAAATGTCCCATGGGCCGATCGGTCCATCCTTCAAAGACCAGTCTCATGCCCAAAGGCTACGTCAAATCCAGGCCCGATCCATGCTCTCTTTAGCCCGTCCGCATGTGAGAGACTCCCATGCACACGTAAAGACCTAAACCTAGTTGTTGCTCCATATATAAGGTAT
>JAOTIZ010000006.1:6698599-6710362 GCA_027123425.1 Erythroxylum panamense | reverse complement strand
TGCAATGTCCATTTTGCCCCTTGCCTAATGCCTTATGTCTTATACCCTTAAGTGTCATGCCCAATTTGCCCTTATAATATCTTACAACTTTAATACTTCAATTCCATCAATCCACCTATGTCATAAAATCCTACTAACCTTGTTATAACAAATTAACTCCAAAAATTAATCTATCAACACCTTAAAATCCTTTTAAATCATGCTTAACTAGAAAAAAAAATTTCGGGGGCCAACATTAGTTCAATTATGATATCGATGATTTAGATTAAGAAATCTATTTTTATGAATATATATACTATAATTAGATGAAGTTGCATAGAAACTTAGAAATAGGTCGACATAAATCCTCTAGATAAGCGTTAAACCTAATAGTGAAATTCACAACTCGAGTAATGCAATCTTAGAGGTTTTAACTAGAAAGAAGTTTTAGTTAATCAATTGAGGATTATTTGTTAATAGTCTTGAGAAAGATATAAACATAAGATATGGATTTTTACAGTCAAAAGATTAATAATTGAATTTTATGATAACGTGTTAATACTTAAGAAATCTTAGGAGGATTAATTACTTAGGTACTAGTCATTTGATATTGATTAATCTTAGTGATATCTTTGTTCTGATTTATTATTGTGTTGAATTTTAGTTTAGTTTAATTTTAATTAAATCATCATCATATTTTGTCGATTAGATAATAGAAACGATATTATTACTAGTACTCGTAGTCGTTATAGGATCGACATTTGATATTCATTGATACTATATTATAGTTTTGACATATGTATTTACCTGTGAGATCTATAGAGCAGAGATCAACACTCATATCTAATACAAATGTCTCAAAAGATTCAAATGTTATAAAAAGGAGCTTAAAGTACTCCATTTAAGATATCTGAGTTGTAACAGCCCATATCACCCACTCACAGATATTGTCTGCTTTGGGCCTTGACCGAGCCAAGCCCTCACGATTTTGCATTTTCAAAATTGTGAGATCCCACATCGGTTATGAACAGGGTGTTCCATCCTTATTTAGATCAGTTTATCATAGTCTTCATTGATGATCTTCTGATATATTCTAAGAACGAAGAGGAGCATGCTAGACATCTCCGGATTGTGCTACAAATACTTCGCAAAAGGCAGTTTTATGCGAATTTCTCAAAGTGTGAATTTTAGTTGAAGAAGATAGGATTCCTTGGGCATGTTGTATCAGGGGAATAGGTTGGTGCACAAGATTGAGACAGAGTTAAGGGAGCTCGCCACCTATGTCCCTGAATATGTGGCTGATGAAGAGAATCTGTGTGTTCGGTTTGAGACAGGACTGCATTTGGCTATCTGGGAGAGGATGACAGTTACCTCAACTACCACATTGAGATGGTACAGTCGGCTAAGAGAGCTGAGAAGTTGGTGAAAGAGCGTGGGAGACAGTAGGAAGAAAGGACCCAGAAAAGAGAGGAAGAAGAGGAAGTTTTGGCCATCATCAAAATTCACCCTTCTTTTTGATTCAGAGTGTGAGATCCCACATCGGCTGGAGAGGGAAACGAAGTACGTCTTATAAAGGTACAGATACCTCTCCCTTACAGACACATTTTCTATGGCCTAATGCACCGGATCCCATAAGAACTCCGAGGTTAAATGTACTTGGGCGAGAGTAGTACTAGGATAGGTGTCCTCTTGGGAAGGCCTTGGGAAAACCAAAACCGTGAGGGCTTGGCTGGGCTAAGGCCCAAAGCGAACAATATCTGTGAGCGGGTGATCTTGGCTGTTACAGTAGTATCAGAGCCGATACCCGAACAGTTGTGCCAGCTAGGCTGAACCCTAGAGAGGGCTGGGTCCTAAGGAGGGTGGAGAGTGTGAGATCCCACATCAGTTGGAGAGGGGAATGAAATATGCCTTATAAGGATACAGATACCTCTCCCTTACAAACACATTTTTCATGACCTAATGCACTAGATCCCATCAGAACTCCGAGGTTAAATGTGCTTAGGCGAGAGTAGCACTAGGATGAGTGACCTTCTGGGAAGAATTTGGGGAAAGCAAAATCGTGAGGGCTTAGTTGAGTTAAGGCCCAAAGCGGACAATATCTGTGAGCTGGTGATCTGGGTTGTTACATGAGTAGAAAATGACTTGATATCAAAGAGACTAGAAGTAGCCTAACTCAACCTCAAATAGATTTGTACTTGGATCTAGAAAATAGTACCAAGATTAAAGTTGAAAGATTTGCTCTAAGTGACTTTATTAGAGCACTTGATGCCTATAACTCCTTGCCAAAACATAAATCAAGAGTACAATGGTTACAAAATGATGACAAAAACTCCACTTTCTTTTTCAAGGCCACTTTAGTTAAAAGGAATTCCAAAAAAATTACATATCTTGTTAAGGATAGTGGTGAGATAATTTGGGACTAAAAGGAGCTAAAAGAAAAGGTAAGCATTTTAAAGAAATATTAGGCTCTACTATTAAATTATAATATGTTTTGTAGTTGCTTAACTTGTTCATTTCAAAGTCAATATTAGCTAAATAATCTCAAAAGCTCATTAGACCCATCAACTTTTATGATATAGAAAACACTTTAATGAGCCTTAATTTTAACAAAGCCCATAGTCCTGATAATTTAAATTCATTCTTCTATAAGGAATCTTAGAGCCTGATAATAGTTTAAACCAATAAGACAATCTTAGAATTCTTCAATTTAGGGAAACTTGTCAAGGAATTTACTAAAGCATATTTTCCTAGTTCTTAAGAAGCTAAATCCCAAATTTCTCAAAGATTTTAGGCTTATATCTTATTGCAACACTATCTACAAGATCATATCCAAAAATCATAGCCGCAAGGCTAAATTTTGTTTTGTTCATAAGCAAATCTCAAGGTGCTTACATAAAGGAAAGAAACATAAGAGATTAGATCCTAATAACCCAAGAGCTTTTAAAAGGCTACTAAAGGAAAGACTTCGTCAAGAGTTGTGCCATAAAAATTGACTTCCATAAGGCCCTTGATTTGGTTAACTGGGAATTCATATTACAATCACTAGATGATTTTGGTTTTCCTTATAAATTCATAATTTGGATTGAATAATACATCGTAAATACTTCATTTAGTGTGTTGATGAATGGTGAACTAATTAAAGTATTCAAAGGATGGAGAGGAATCAGACAAAGAGATCCTTTGTCTCCTTACCTATTTTCTATTCGTGTTAACGTGTTGACAAACCTTACTGAACATAATATTAGAATTGATCCATCTTTAAATTCCAAAATAAATGTCCCAAATAAAGGATCTTTTATCTCTCTTTTGTATATGATTTTCTCATATTTTACAAAGTAGATGCTAGCTTAGTTAAGGTCCTAATGAATTCACTTTAGACATTTAATTATATCTCACGCCTCAACAGCAATAGAGACAAAAGATATATATTAGTATCAACTGAAACAAATTCTTTAGCTCATTCAATTTTAAGATATTTGGAATAAAGTTGGGAAATCTCCCATTCAAATATCTGAGAATTCTTGTTACAACTAAAAGATCAACATATAGAGATTGTTAACCCTTGTTTGATATGTTCTATAATAGAATTGTCCACTAATGCAATAAATGCTTGTTTACATAGAGAGGTTATAATTTATTAGATCCATCTTAAATAATCTCCATATCTATTAGACCTTACACATGGATCTTTCCAAGAACATCACTAAAGAATTGAAGAAAATGTTGAGGAACTTTTTATGGACATGGGATACATACTAAAATCCTCATGCCAAAGTTAAATGGGTAGTTTGGTAATAGAAGGTTTCTAGAGGTATCGTGTACTTATGAATAGTGATAGAAAGTTAAAGTATCCTAGACTATTATGATAACCAATTAGATTAACTATATTTAACAAATTTGATTAGGTTAAATTATGCATGCCGAGGTGATAGTTGCCTAATTAAATATACCTGTGTGCTTTAAGAGAAAGCATAGATACTTTAGGCTAATTATTATTTCAACCTAGATAAGAAATATTATTTGATAATTAGAATACCATATATGTAAACTCCGAATCCCTGATGTTTGCTTAATTGATTTTTCTTTAATAGTTTATTTTCCTTAATTTTACTAGTTTAGTGAATTAATTATATTTTATCAATATAGTTTTTAGTTTCCCTATTTAAATAGTATTAATAGATATAAAGATATAGTTCCCTATAGGATCAATCATTTGGAATATTCCAGTTTAGGAACTTGTTATAATTGACTTTGTACACTTGTATATTAGTTAGACCACCTTCATCCCCCTTAGAAAATATTAAGAGAAAACATATTGGAAAACCCAAGTAAAAACTAAACATATAAGCTAAGTAAGTTAAAATTAGAGAAAGCAAACCTAGACAAGAAATAAAAAGGACGAAAAGATATATATTACTATTACAAAAGTCTTGAAACATAAGCATGACTGAAATGAAACAAAAAAATGAACTTTGTTTAAGTTGGATAAAAAAGGCACAAAAAACATCCAAACTCAAAACAAGCACCAAGCATAAAACAAAAAATAGGACTTGAGCTAGAAGTATAGCAGTGATATATCCAACTTTGAAAAACCTACAACAGATATCCATCTTATAACATATATCCAACTTTTAAAAAACTAAATTCCAAATAAAAAGAAAAACTTTAAAAGGACCATGGCAAACTCCACTTTCTATTCTTCTATACTAATCTTAAGCATTAACCCAGATTCACCATGACTATGATGATCATAAGGTAGGCCCTAATTTCTTTAGCCTTAGGTTGGGAAACACCTTTTTAGGTAGAGGTGAGGACACTCTGTTCACAGAGGTGAAACTTTTAATTTGACAATTGGCAACATGTTTAAAAAGAGGATCTTGCTCTTTTCTTTCTTTCTTTCTTTTTTTTTGATTTCTTAAGCTTCTTTCTCTAACTTAAGAAGTGTTCCCCTATAATCATGTTCACTAAAGATTTTGCGATTAATCTTTCCTAAAAAGGGACCTAGGTGCTTTAGTGAGCTAATAAGTATTATAAGGACGAGAGTCAGTAGTGAGAACTATATTAAAGTTGACCCTTTACCAGTATTGTTGGAAGCAACCATAAGCCTTTACACATGTCAAAGAATTAAGGCGTGATTTGATCCTATATGTAATGTATGGTAATCTTTGTACTCAGTGACAAAATGATACGGTGAACATATGACTTATCTATTATAAGTGGTGGTATTTTTTGTAAATAAGTGTGATATTGGATGTATAAAGTTCTAGTATAGTTTTTGGTGAGGCATGATATTCTTTATACTTGGAAATGGTATTCTCATTTTAAAGTGAACGTGTGATTTGTCTGTTATAGGTGGTAGTATTTTTGTACATAAATGTAGTATTAGGTGTATGAAGGTCTGCTACAATTTTTACTCAACTATGGTATTCTTCATATTCAGTGATGATCTTCTCATTTTAATATCAACTTGGGACTTATCTTTCTTGGGTGGTGATATTTTTTGAACATAAGCGTTGTACTAGACATATAAAGGTCTAGTACAGTTTTTACTAAAGCATGATATTCTCAATTTTTTATAGCTTGTGAATGAAACTTTCGAATGTTAGTAGAAGCTCGTTCATCAAAGACCAAGTTTCCAAACCCAATCTTGAAGTTGAAGGTAATGCAAGCTAATGCTTCATCTTTATCGTCCCTCATTCTCAACTTAAACATATACATCCAACAAAAACAATGATGTTTTATTTAAGATTAGTAAAAGTGAAACTGTAAATAGATTAGATATAGTAAAACAAAAAATGTTATTATTGTTTGGAAGTGATTAGGGAGAATGTTCCATTATTCTTGATTAGGGAAATCCTTAACTAAGGTGGAATAACACTTTGAAAACAACTTTTAAATATCATTAATAAATTAGTTACTAATGGTAAAGAACTACTATAATTAGACTTAAACGGAGTAGACATTAATTCCATACTTTAAGTCTAATCAAAACATTAAATGATAAAATAATTGAATTATATAAAAAATTATGAATAGAAAGGTTAATCAAAAACACCTTATCATTCCTAATTATTTAAGGAGTTATGACGTGTTGCTAGCTGCCAATCTTAATCTATGGATATAAATTATTTAATTATAAAATTAAAGACAAATTAAAGGATTTTGATTTATTTAAATGTAAATATAATTTAGGGTTGTAATTTATGTCTATACCAACATATTTAGTAACCTAATAAGTAAGTGACACACAAAGAACTCTTACTGAGAGGAAAAAAGGTAACTTAATCAGGTTGGGCTTAATACTAAAGATTGAGGTGTTTTAGGATTAAATATGAAATATTTAATAAATGAAGATTACGCCTATATACATCTAATATCACGCTTTTGTATAAAAAAGGCACTGCATATAACAAATAAGTCATATGCATACCTTAAAATGAGAATATTATCAATGATATTGAAGAATACCATGCCTTAATAAAAACTATACCAAAACTTTATACGCTTATAATACTATGCTTATATAAAAAATATATCACCATCCATAACAAATAAGTCATACCATTCAATTTAAAATGGGAATACCATCATTAAGTACGAAGATTAACGTGCCTAAAAAATTATACCAGACTTATACATCCAATCCTTGGCTTATGTATACCATAATAGATAAGTCACACATTAACCTCAAAATGAGAATAGTATTACCTAATATGAATAATACCATGCTTCAATAAAAACTGTACCAAATCTTCATATATCTGATACCATACTTATGTACAAAAAATATCACCACCCATAATAGATGATTCATACGTTTGCCTTAAAATGAGAATACCATTATAATACCATGCCTTAGTAAAAGCTATACCAAACCTTCATACATCCAATACCATACTTAACTATAAAAGACACCACTACTCATAACAGATAAGTCACACATTCACTTTAAAATGAGAATACCATCACTAAGTAAAAAGAATACCATGCCTTAGTAAAAACTATACTAAACTTTCACACATATAATATTTCACTAATGTAAACAAAATACCATTGCCCATAATAGATAAGTATACATTCACCTTAAAATAAGAATATCGTGCCTTAGGAAAAACTATATCAGACATTCATACATCTAATACCATACTTATGTATAAAAAAATACTGCCATTTATAATAGATAAGTCATGCGTTCACCTTAAAATGAGAGTACCATCACTTTAACATTAAGATACCATGCCTCTATACAAACTATACTAGTTGTGATTACATTTATATAGTATTTTGTAAAAAAATTTAGGATGTATTAAAACTAAGTAACATATAAAAAAGTAGGTTTCCATTACCTATTTAAAATAATAAAAATCTTTGAAATGACGGACATAGATTGGTATACGCCCATGCACCATAGTATGTTCATTAAAGGTCATGTTTAACACGGTTAACTATATAGTAATATGGTCAACCATGTTATTGTTTGAAATTTTTAAGAGACAATGTGAAGTAAACAAATTGGTACATATTCAAGCATCAATTTGTGTTCATTAAATGATTTGAATAATACTATTAAATACATGATCATGTTTTTAGTATAAAATTTGAATAAATAAATGTTAAAGACATAAATTGATGCACATGTTTGTATAAAATATGTTTTTTAGTAGTTACATTATATATAGTGATTTACGCACCTACATGATCAAACATGTTTATGTTATCTTTTGTTATCAAATAATGTGAAGGATATAAATTATTATAAATCCCTATGGAATTAATTTTTTACTCGCATGTGCAAATACATAGTTATATACATAATTGCATTATTGTTATAAATATTAAAGGTCTCATTTCAAATGATACAACTTGCTATATGATCATTTACCAAACTATTTCCATTATAGTAATTCACGATTTCAAGGGTAAAAAATACATGTACAAAGCTAGAAGCTTTAGCAAAAAGCTTCCTACCTAATGCTATGTCCAGATTTTAAAAATTCCAATATATAAGGGTAAACATGTAATTTCTTTTATCCAAAACTTCCTTCAGATGCTGTGTAAATAGCTTTTAACATCTTGTGGTTTTATTTTTGTTAATTTTATATGATACAATCCTCAATTAAGCATCCCCAGTTTGCTCATAATCATTCTGACACATCATATGTTAGCTAGTAAACAACATAGTTTTTGGAGTGTTGACATACCCTTTTTTGAAAGAAAAAAGACACGGTGAGTAGTTAATATTGTTCCCATTTGGCTTATATGTGTATACTTTATTGTTATGTAACATATATTTACTTATGCATTTAGACTTATATTGTGGAAATTCGTGGGATCATTGAAAATGACTATGGTGGTGAGTATGGAGATGGTCATAATATGATCTTGTTAGTTTGTCATTTCCATAGTATTGGGATTATATCTATTACGTGTAACCTATCCTAGAGATATTTTATTAGGAAATATCATTTTTTTTACAATAGATGTGTTGTGTGATAATTTGGTTGAGATTTACATTAATGTTTTAATTGTCAGAGTCCATGAAAGAGGATAAAACTATAATTAGATCACCCTCTCCTTTATAAGAAGTAAAGAAGAAAGTTAGAAATGTTAAAAGGAATGTAATGACCTACTAATTTACTATAAAAATGAATTGTATGTAAACTAGTTTGATATAAAACTTAAAAATATAGGTTAGGTATGAAGTTCTTATTATAGGAACATGCAAGTGGAGTTTGAAAATGAAGAACAAGGTCTGAAATTTGCACCAAATAAAGCTATACTAATATGGTATGTTTATAAAGTAATATTGTTGTGTATGATTGTGACTAATGCAACTTTAATATTTGTAGAGTTATTAAATAAGGTGTTATTATGAGAAGATGTTTGAATTGATATAGACCATTAATTTGGAGTAGATAAATGGACCATTGGTAGAGGATTTACTGAACTGAGAGAGGTTAAAAGGTTTAGGGTAAGGACAGATGTATACTACAATTTATGTACAAGGTTTGTTCATGATGAGTTGACGTTTATAATAAGGGAGGATTAAGTGGATGACATTAATGGTGATACCAAAACATTGATTATGAGGGTTCTAAATAAAATAAAATGGCTACGAAGAAAAGCCAATAATTTACATTAATAAGGCTTTGAACAAAAAATTTGATGATTAACATATCATTATATGGTGTATACTTACTAAAGTGAGGGGTGCGCAGATAGAATAATGTTTCAGGTTGAACTTTCTCCTATATATGTTGGGTGTTTTTGTATGTCCCAATGCTAATTATCATATAAGCATATAGTTATACCATTATCAATGTTGATGAATATTAGTAGCTTGGTTTCGAACATTTCATCTGAAAGCATAGAGGGAAAATGTGTATTGCCTTCTATAGGCTAATGTGTAACTCTATTGATGGTAAGTCATAGGTGGTAGAAATTTGATTGTTATTAGTTAAAATAGAAGTGTATATGATGTGTAATTAATTAAAACTAAGTTGAATTATGAATTGTTTGCTAATTTTTTATCTTGACATGATATGTGTTCAACTGGGGGAAGATGGCTAAGATTTCAATTTGGGATGACGAGAGTATTGATAAGGTGCTAAAAGATGACAGGGTATTGGAGGAAATGCATAGGAAAGCCAATGATAATTTTGATTTTGAAAAATTTGTAGTCACATTTTAATAAATTGAATGGGAAAAATTATAATTCATTAATATATGTTGATATATGTTAGACATGGATGGTTGTTTGCAATGAAGATCGGTTGACCAAGCATCATGATGGTTAGAAAGCTACAAGGAAAGTGAGGAAGGATTTACGAGAGGTTAGATGTAAAGATGTTAAGTTTTTTAAGAATGTTGGGTCAGTATGTAAGTGTTTCATATTTGCTATATACAAAAATTATTATTGATACTTGATTTTAATGACAAGGAAGAGAAAAAGTCTGAGGTATGAGGTGATGCTGATGAAAAGGATGAAAACTGAGAAACCAGTCCTAAGGTGTGAAGATGCATCATTAATAGACAAAAATAAATATGAAGATATCTCAAGGTATGAAGTGGTGCTTATGACAGAGGTGAATACTTAGGAGCTGTTCCCAAGGCATGAAGATGCACCAATGATAGACCAAAAAAATCAAAGATATCCCAAAGCATAAGAAGATGTCGATGATAAATAAAGAAAAAGATGAAAGTGGGAAAAGAAAAGAGGAGACAATAACTAAAAAGAAGAAAAGGAGGAAGTTGTATCAAATAATATGTAATGAATAATACCTTGTTAGATAGGGAATATATTGTAAAAGTAACTTGACAATTATATTACAATTTAGGTAATGAAGGATTCAGAAGTGACCATGAGCAATGTTACGTGTGTAGAGATGGTGACAAGTGGGAAGGAATCTACATCTTATAAAAGAACTCTTACTTTCAAATCTATGTACATAAAGTTCCTTAAAAAACTGGTTCTAAAATGAGTTTATGCCCCTTTGATTGTTATAGTACGATTTAATTACCATTGATGGGCACACTTTGAATATTATTTAAATATTCTTAGTTGTATTGGTTGAAATGTCACAACAAGTCTACTGACTCACAGTGAAATCATCAAGAATGTTAAGTTTAGACTAGGATTAAGAAGCATCTTTGCTTGTTTTAAGCCTGAGAGCTGCATCTGTAATATGATTGGTAATATTTAATGTAATTATCCAAAATCTAAACTTATATAAATGTATGGCAGTTTGTTGGCAACTTCTCATCAAGTTTGTTATTAGAGAGTGTGGCTGCTAGGGATCATCTGGGTAGGTACACTATATTCTCCAAGTTTGTGGTAAGTAATGTTTGTATATATGTTTTTAAAGTCACTGATAAAAAATGTTGTGGAAGACTTGAATGTAATATTAAACTGTGATTAGGTACACATAATTAAAGTGCTTGATTTTTCCTTTAACATTCATACTTGTGGCTATCTTTATTTTTTCTCTCCAATACAACTAGTAATTAGTAGAGCTAGAAAAGAAATTTTTTTGGAAAATTAAATGTCATGTCATTGTGAAACCCACCAAAGGAATGTGCAATGGGAAATATATAATCCTATTTATCTAAGAAATTAAAATTAATGACATTACCAATCAAACATATGGCTACCATTGTAGACTGGCTATCTGTCATGCTCACTATGTTCTAGAATTGAATTGTTTATATCATAACTCATATAATAAATGAATGATTAATTTTCATTTTATCTAAAGGGTAAGAACTGCTTTAGAATTGTATTAGTTATTTACTGGAAAATAACTATTTTTATTCATTTGGCCTAATTTTTTTTGAATAAATTTAAAAGAAATAGGCAAGGAGCTTTCAAAGTAATTTGAAAACAACTTATCTAATGTTTTTCTTGAATATATACAGCAAATTAAGGGGCTGTTTGTTTATGTTTTTTTTCCCGTTTTCTGTTGTCGTTTTTGTAAAAAGAAAAGCAGGTAAGTAAAACGTGTTTGGCTTACTCTGTTGTGATTTTTTGTTTTTAAAAATAAAAAACCACAACAGTTTTATAGAAACCAGAAAATATAGTTTCTCTGAATTTTGACAACATGTTTTCTTCGACAGAAAACCAACATATCCCTGCTTTCTATCTCGAAAATAATAATAATAATAATAATAATAATAATAAGTAAAAAACTTATAATAATTAATTAATTAATAATAATAATAATAAGATAATTAATTTGGTATAATAAAATTAATAATAAAAATATTAATATTAATAGTATTAAAAAT
>JAOTIZ010000006.1:6668087-6698499 GCA_027123425.1 Erythroxylum panamense | reverse complement strand
CGCTGGGCAGGGTATGGATTTTCAAAATCATTACCCGTTTCTATAAATTTACCCGCGAACCCGTACCCGTGAGACCTATACTCATGCCCGGACCACCCGCCCGTTTGCCAGGTCTAATGATGTGTATTTATTTTGATATTCATGTATGACTGTGAACATAATATTAGGTATCGTATGACAGTGTGTGCTTACTCAGCGAGGTCTGACTCCTCTCAATTTTTTTTTTCAAGTCAACTACCATTGACTTTGCAACAGTGATTACAGTGATATATTCACTATGGCCTACCTACGTTTGTGTATATTCTTTCTTTATTTTCATTTATCTTGTAATGTAACATGATTTTATGAGTTGTAAAATTTCTTTCTGACGCGCACTATTATTATTATATTGTATGAACTTGTTGCATTTTTAGGGTTTAAATTTATCTTGTCGCAAATAGTAGGCTTATGTGTGATATGAAGTTTTGAACATCAAATCTCACATGCCGGTCACCCGCCCATTTCAGGTCGTGACAAGAAAGGCCTACCTACAAACACCTGTGGGATCAACGATTCGGCTCATATCTGATTGTTGTTGTCATTTTCATATCCACTTTAAGCATAAACCCTATCGCCGACAATAGATCTCCGCTGGGAGGCCTAGCACTCCGTAGCGTCTCAAGCCCATCTTTCTAATGAGAAAATGGATCGTTTTGTTCTTAAAACTTGGGCCACGCAATGCAAATGGAATTGACTTTCCATTCACGCACTGTTGCTTCCGAGCTTTAGTAGCTGGGGCAAGACCAACTCCTTCTTCTCCTCTTTTTCTTTTATAAAGATTTGAGCAATTTTACTTTATAACTTTGTCAACATTATCACCTCCCAGCTTCCATTGTACGTCTGTATCTAGTGGGTTAGGTTTACTTTACGTTCTGCACATTGCTTCTATACTATATATTCCAATACGTTTGATGTACATAGAATTATTGGTCCAAGTCACGGGGTTATTAGGAAGGAAAGTGAATCCAAAGTTTTGGGTTCGAGTCTCGGTAGTAATAGTATGGGAGTTCATCCAATGTGATGACTTCTTGTGCGCACCAAATACTGGGCCGCCTTTCCGAAAAGCTGGTTGGGTTCAAATTGTGATTTACCTCCCTCACACAATATCAGGCCAAAATGTGGGGGCGCTTAAGATAGACGTTTCACCTTTTGAGTCCAAAGAATGCACACTTTTCCCGTTAACTTGGACTCCTGATAATGCTGCTAATTGGCAATGTCAATCACATCACTCCTAGCTACGACAATGAAGACATTGCACGTTACTAGAGAAGAACAAAATGGAGGTCGTAGAGCATATAATATAATGTCATTTTCATTGAGAGTACTGAACTCGTATGGACTGGAAGTCATAGCAATTCGAGTTAGGGTCAGCTTTGTGGTAAAGATATAATTGTTGGACTTGTTAAGGATGCAATGTTTTAAGTCTATAGGAATTAAAATGATTTTTTTAATTCAAAATAAGGTTATTAAGTCATTTCAAACTTAAATTGTTAAAAATAATATAAATGAGAGAAAGAATGATTATGGCATTCTCATATAACATCAGTTCTCATGTTACAAAAAATATATAATTGATTTATAAACTTATAAAACATGATTATAATTATGTTTAATATATAATTCTCTTTAACTCTAAATTAAAAATGTTTTCGACCAATATATATTTATCTATTTCTTTTTCCTCAAACTCTTTGTCCTCCAACGTTGTTGAACTTTTAAACGTTGAAGAGTGTTATAATTTTTATTTTTATTTTTGCTAAAAGGGAAGAGAATAAATAAAACAATCAATACAAAGCGCCTTATTTGTCTCGATGAAGGAGGTCTTGGATAGTCACGGGGAGTTCCTGAAGTATATGTAACCCTGGGCTTAGAATTTCTGTGAGAGAGACCATTCGATCTGCACCCTAGTTCTTTTAGCGATACACATGTTAAAATTGAACCTCCCAGCCTGGATGGAGAAGTCCTCGTGTACCTGCCACTAACAATCTATCGTCAGTTATTATTGTACTGAAAGAAGAGAGGATGTTAATAATTTCGAGAGAGTTCATTTTAACTATCACTCTTCTATATCCAAGCGCCCAAGTCAGAGTGAGACCCGAGATAATCATCCACTAAATCCTAGATAATCAAAATCCAGTTTTGCTTGTTTTGACAAGCTGTTTGGTCTAATTCAATAGAGACCCACAGGTTCCTTTCCTGCCCCATACAATCATTGGTCGGTTGCTCTCTCTTTCTCCCTGGCCGTTCAATTTAAGAAATTAGTGGAAGGTCAAACAAAGGTAATATAATCAAAGAATAACATATTCGAAATGGGTCAAAGCTCGTAAAGTAATTGATTAAAAGACAAGTTCCATTAATAAGTTGGAGGAGCTAACATCTTAAATTTTGCTTTCCTTACACTTCATGGAACCAAAAGTGGTACTTATGGCAATCAGTTCATTATTATATCTGATACTTAATTAGTTCTCTGACTTAAAAGTTTTTAGCCTTATCATCCGCGTGGTTTGAATACTTAGGCTAGCCACTTCTGTTCCTTTATAGCTTTATATATATATATATATATGTATTGAAGCATTTCAGTGGTGGAGGAAAGGCGAGTCTCTTCTTCTATCATCAAGGTTTGTTGATCATGACCTTGTAAAGCCATCATTAATTAACGTTGGCTTTAGTTCTTGTATAAGAAGAAAGAAATAAAGAAAACCATTGACTTTAGGGTTTTGGAACCGATAAATAGAGTTCAAAGAAGTAGAATTCAGGACATGTAACACAAAGTGCATGATGGAATAGTATCATTTTAAAGAAGGGAAAGGGAGGATTCTTAAAAGGACAAGGAACTCATTGCTCTTTAGAATTGTCAAACCTTCAAATAACAAGTTGTGTTCCCTCTCCCCCAAAACCCCCACTTGGTGAATCCAAAATTAAAGTAGTAGAAGTGGGTTCCATATATAGTGCAGGTGGCGGTGGAAGAACACGCACACAAAATGGACCAACGTTTTGCAACCATGCAACCCCATCTATGCAGTATAGTGTAGTGTAGGGGACACTTTTCTCATCAGAAAGCCACATTGACTACCTGCTATGTCTTTTTTCTTTTTTTTTGTGGATTATGCTACTGGCTATCGGCACCCGATCGCCATCAGTGAACATATATCTTCACACCTATATCCAACTTCAAGATATGTTTGGATAATTATATGCATTGCCCTTTCTTCTCTATGTTTCACTAGGGTCAACACGCAAGCCCTTGTTCGGCCATACACTATATAATTAAGCCATATTCCATAACACAAAATCACTCGCTGCCCCGATAGGAAGTGATCATCATTGATACATATAACGCATAATTTGACCATCTTTCTGCTTCTGTGTGAAATTGCGTGAATCTTTGGAGGAAGAGATATCATATTATTGTTCGTATAGACACTACCTGCATGTAGCTGTAGGCAGACAAATAATTTAAGGCCGTGGAACTCCACCGGGCCTTTCAGAAACAAAGGCAAAGTGTGCACAGTCTACGACCTAAATAACAGGAAATGGGATCCTATTTCTAATATTATCTTATCTTATTTTGTTCCATAGAATCTTACTCATTTATTTCGCGAAATCTACATAAATAAATGGCTGAGATTTATTGGACAGAATAAGACATAATAATATTAGACAGAAGATCTGGACTCAAATCACAGACATCATTATTGCAGATTGGAAGAGGACCAGTCAGTTACTTACCATGCATTTTGATTGAGATAATATATTTAAAAATGTCTGTAGATAGACAAATAATTTAACTCGTGGAATTCCACCAAGCCTCTCAGAAACACTATGAAAAAATGCGCAAGTATTGTGCGGTCCTTTACCTAAATCTACTTGAGATAATATATTTTAAAAAAATAATTAATTATTTAAACTTTTAAAATTTTAATTAAATGATTAATTTTTTAAAATCTTAGCAATTCACTTTAAAATGTTCTTTTTAATGATATGTCGATTAAAAATCAAGTCAATCTACTAATCACATTATTAAAATTTAACATTTTTTATCTTAACAAAAAAATTTAAGAATTAAATAATAAATTGAAAATTCTAAAAATATACTTTAGAATTGATTATCCCACTTCTTTTATCTTTTCATCACATATACACATATGCATTACGTGATGTAATTAACATGCAAAGGGTTCCCAGAAAAGGTGGAACTTTCGGCTACAAACCCAGGTGAGAAAGGGTTTCCGTTTCAACACTTGTTACGGTAAACACGTAGTGGCTAAGCCACAGTTAAGCAGGGGTTGGGTGGTTTCTGAAAAGACGTTTTCATGGAATCAGGACATTAACATATACATACGCCAGTGCCAGGTTTAGGTACGTGATTAATTAGCACTAGCTTTTTTATCAAGTGGGGTTTCTGTACTGATTAAACTCGGTAAAGCAACTATATACAGTATTAAATAATTATAACTCGTTCTACGTTTTTAAGGTCTCTTTTTGTCGACTTGTTTCGGTGCATTCACTTGAACCAATGAGAATGGGGCGGCTTGATTATGGTGGACCTAAGCTTTTTGTTTTTACTTAATTTAATCTATCAAATCGGTACTTGTGGAAAAGCATAAACTGATGCCATTGGTAGACTGCAAAAAACAGAAATTGAAAAAGAAAAAAAAGAAAGTGGGATGAGATGCGAGACATGTGTTAAATTCACATCAGCCATTAATGGAATGAGAACTAGGGAACTTGCTTTTGGGAGACACTCAGGTTGGGACTATTCGATTCAAAGCTTACAACAGTGATCGGTTTTGACAGATAATAGCACGAGTTTTAGAGAGATTCCATTCAGAACCAGAAAGTTATATTCTATTCTAAAAGGAATACTCTCACCACAAAATGGTCTGTACCCCATGGAGGGCAAAGGCATTAGATGAACACGATTGATGCAACCCCCCTATTCTATTCTATTCTCAGGTTAGTTTAATGTGATTGATTTATGTTGCTGTTCAAGTGGGCGATTGTGCTAGTTCTTTGATGGGATTCGTAGACATAATGTGAAATTCATTACCTAATAATTTATGGCATTAATTTATTCTCCTTGTGACTTGTGACAATGACCTGTCAGTTAATGAAGTTTTTAATTAAATTCTTTTTAAAAAATAGAAAGTAATATACAATGATTAACATGCGATGTTGGTTTTGGTGCTCCATATATATTATTGTGAAGATAAACTATATTTTAATCAAAATTCATACTTCTAACCTTATCCAGCACTACATATCCTATGACGCTGGGTCTTAATCATGAGTCCAGATCTTCTGTCTAGTTTTATGATATCTTATTGTATCTAGTAAATTTCAGTTATTTATTTATATAAGTTCCGCATAGGTCTCGCATAAATAAATACGAATCTCACAAAAATAAATGACTGAGATTCACTTGACACAATAAAATACTATCATAGATCGTTGCTCCTTAATCATGTCAATAGCATAGCAAACCTTACAAATTTCTGGTGACTAGCTGTATACAACACTTAAACTATTTTCCATTGAAAAGCATAGAGGCCTCTCTAGGGGTGTGTGTAATCTAAAGTTGGATCGAGCACGAAATTTTGGAAAAGAACTAAAAAGGTTGTCATAAATATGACCGACATACATTAATTGTTTCTGGTTTGAATGCAATATGCAATCATAGTAGAACCAACTTGGACAAACCAGTATCGTGAGACCTTCGTGAACAGTAATGTACAATACAATAGTACTGGAGTCTGAAAATTTGAAGGTTCTGAAAGTGCGCTGTTCTTCATTAATACAAGGTACTAAATGGCATCTTGAACCAGTGATCCAAGGGCACACCATGTCTGATAACTCCTCTGACCTCGTTTAACTAAAGAACCAACCAGCCAAGCTGTAAATAGTTCAACCAAGCACTCAACCAATCCATTTCGTGCAAGTTCTGATGAACTGGACACTCCCCATTTTACCAAACTAATTAATTAGGTACGTGAAGACATGTGAAGGAACACTGACCTAAAATAGTGACTCAAGTTTCAAATTGCAGACTAAGCATGGCTGCGATTGCTTCTTTAGTGCATAATTTTTTTAAAAAATGTACCGTCTTTACTAAGTAATATTTAAATCTTAAAAACCTTTGTGAAGTTTGCGATAATGTACGCACGGCAAGTGAAAGCAAGTCGGAACTAGCTGGCAGGTATGAGTCAAAGTACAAGTATTCCATGCTCTAGCCCTCGGATAGAACTTGTGCATATTCTAAAACATAAATAGGTTTTGATCTTTCAAGTGGGATTTTGTCTATACCATGTGTGATGTGTCTGTAGGGAAGGTAAATAATAAGAGCAGTTAATGTGGTGGAAGAAGAGAGAAAAGATGTGTATACATACATACAGAGAGGGTTGGTGCAGTGGAGGTGGTGAACTGGGTAAATAGCAGAGGCACTGGTCGTATTTTGTCATCTGAGAAGTAGACAGCTGTAATTATAGCTGAATTTTGTTGGAGGAACCCCACCGCCCTAATCAATCCAACCTCTCTCTCTCTCTCTCTCTCCCTCCTTTTCTTCAGCACTTATATGCTTACTTGAATACACGGTCCTCCATTATCATCATTCTCAATTTACTGCTTCTTTTGTCCACAACTGCAGGTACCTTTCTCTTTATTTGTGCCAATTCGCGTGTGTCTGTCACACTCTTAAGTTTAGTTTTCGATAAATTCAATTCATTGTCCTATGGTGATCTCTTTATTTGTGCCAATTCGTGTGTGTCTGTCTTACTCTCAAGTTTAGTTTTCGATAAATTCAATTCATTGTCCTATGGTGATCTGCAGTTTAATCTGCGCACCAGACAAATGCAATCCAAAACTTGCAGAATCAAGAATGTATGAAATGCACTGCTCATGATGGGTGTATATTCTAGCTTGTAATATTAAACACAAATTTTATAATCCTGTAATGGACACTGTTGTATTGCACGTGCACGTGGAGTGCTTCAAACACATGACAATAGTGCATGATAGAGCAAGTTCCTTTAAGGGGCTATCCAATTCGGAAAGATATGGATCAACTCATTGCAGAATAAGGGGTAGACATGAGAACCTCCTTTATTTTTACAGAAAATATATATTTTAGAATTGTAAGTTAAAGGCCATGACATGGACAGAAAGATATTAAGAAATGTTAAGAGTTTTGGAGAATATTTTATATAAGGTAAAAGGAAAGACATTTGAAGGAAAGCTGGAAAGTAGAAGGGAAAGGAATATTGTAGGTTGCTTGAAGTTTCAGACTAATGCATCATTAATGGCTAGGTGTTTATGTAATAATAAGAAACAAGGAATAATGGTATGAAATGGTTGTAGGGTTTTATGCCAATTGTCCATTTTAAGTATTTGAGATTGCTGCCTTTCTTGGAAATGAACAACGACGACAGCAAAGTTAGGGATAGGGAACCCAAGATCCTTTTCTTTTCCTCTTGCTTTAGAAACAACCGACAGCTTAACCCTTTTCTCTTCTCTTTCTCTATCCTTTTCCTCCTATACTTTCCGATAAATATATATTAATATACGTGGAGAAGAATGAATTCTTGGTTAGGAATCATATGTTTCTACATTGTTATTAGCACAACATGGAGAAAAAGATTACAAAGTGAGCAATGCAAACTATTAAATGAAATTCACATCAGCTCCTCAATGGTGGGGGCCAAAATGCGGACTTGATCCATAATCAGTGCACGGTTTCCGCAGTAGATATCAGTGGGTCTGTTTCGTGCGAATTTGGCTTCACATGCTCATCGCTAATGCACAGTATCTCTTCAAGGTTGGCCTTTTTGGCTGATGATGACGGTAATAATGGCGGAGAAGTACTAGTTATTACGGAAGTTTGCGTAAGCTCCTTTGCTCTCTCTACTTGAGCTAACCAGTCTGTTCTGCATAGAACATAGAGCATGAGCATGGCACATGAAGCTTGAGCTGCAAGCAACCCAAACCAGAGCCCAGCAAATCCCAATTTGAACACAAACCCCATTACTATTGCCACCGGCATACCAACCAAGTAGAAAGACCCCAGATTGATATTAGCTCCAATGGTTGGCCTAGCGCTGCCACGTAAAACCCCACACCCAGTTGTTTGTGGGCAATTTCCAAGCTCACAGAGCCCCGCAATCGGCAATGCTATAGAAGTGAGCTCTAAAATCTCAGCATCATTTGTAAAAAATCTGCCCCATTGATGCCTCATCAATGTTGTGAACAACAAAGCCAGGAGACCAAGCGCCACCGCACATGCCAGCGACACAAACATGGAAATGCGGGCTCTTGCAGGCCGATTAGCCCCCAGCTCGTTACCAACTCTTGTTGAGACTCCGAGACTGAGGGCTGACGGGAAGACATAAACTAAAGATGTTGTCTGAATAAGTATTCCCATTGATGCTATAGTGGCTCTGGGGTTAAGAAGTATACCACATAACATTATCATGAGTTCGTACCACCACCACTCAAGACATACAGAAACACATGTGGGAATTGCAAGACCTAGCAAAGATGACCATCCTCTAAGACAATCCATGCTGGGAGTGACCCAAGAATCTTTACATACACCAGAAAAGTATATGAACGAAATGAGCAGGAGAAAGAGATTGAAGTTGGTCCAAACCATGGCTATGGCTACCCCTGCAATACCCAGTTTGAAGTGGATAACGAGAATGAAATTTAAAGGTACATGGAGGAGAACAGAGATGGCTGAACAGTAGGTTAATGGTAATGTGATGCTTTGAGTGCGAAGATATACGCGAATAGGGTGCAGAAGTGAAAGGAAGAAGAGGTCAGGAATGGAGAAAAGAATGAAAGTGTGAGCAACAGATGATATTTCTTGATCTTGGCCACACCATAATAGGATTCTCTTCATGTTTAGCCACATGAAAGAGATCGGAACGGAGGCAGAGAAAAGGAGAAGAACGGTTCTTTGAAGGGTGAGGCCAAGAAGCTTCCATTGTTTAGCCCCATAAGCCTGTCCGCAAATGGGCTCCATTCCCATGGCTAGTCCAGAAATCACAGAGTAACCGGTGATGTTTGCGAAGCCGATGGATAGGGAGCCACCAGCTAACTCGAGCTCTCCAAGATAGCCAAGGAAAAGCATGGAGATCATGGCTCTTGAATACAGAATAAGACCGGTCATTGCTGTTGGGCCAGAGATCTTCCCTATTGCTTTGATTTCCTCCAAGGCCTGAATGGAAAAAGCAAAAAAAGATTATAAGAGAAATGATCTGTGTTGGACACGGTTGAGAGATACTACAGCGTTTAGTCATCCTTTTTAGAAGACATAACATATCTCATCAATCAGAAATATATGTCCTTTGGTTACATGTTCATGCAATACAAACAATGAATGGGTCCTGATCCTTGTTTGGTTTTTGTTTTTACCTCTGAAGGGGTTGGGCATCTACGTAGCCCCTCCTGATCATCAGTATAATGATCCATGGCTTTGTTGGGCATAGCAAAATGGGTTGTGGCAGGAGACAGATACGAGGAAGGAGAAGAAGGTTTTGGGTTACACATAACCATAATTGTGCTTCCTATGATAAGGTTGTTTTCAGATAAAGAGAAAGGTAGAAGAAGTTAACAGGGATATTTAATACTACTCTGGGTGTGGTGTGTTGGGTTGGGTGAGAAAGAGTTGGGATGCCTGGTGGGAGGGGCAAGAGGGTATGTAGCCTATATATATACATGAAGCAATTGGGTGGGGTCCTGCTTATGCTCTACATAATATCCCTTAACAATTGTAGGGATAGTCCATCCGTGCATGTAGGTATATAAATTAGTATTATTCTTGGCTTAGTGCAGATAATTAGTTCAAAGAGAAGATATATGTGTAATCCAGATGACAATCGGCTTTAAATAAAGTGTTTTCCTAGTACAAAAAGATGGTGAAAGCATCCAGGGATTGGTGGTTTGTTTTATGACTAACCGCCACAGTAAGTTTGTCCGTGTAAGTTGTTTTGGAACGATAATGGTGGTAGGGAAGGCTAGCTTAAATTAGTTGTTTTTGTGTTAATGGAGTGAAATCAATAAATTATTGAATCTTCTGGTTTTGGGTTGAGCTTTATGAGTGGATAATGTTTTAAACGACTTCTAAATTCTCCGATTGTTTCAAAAATCAAAACGTTTATCTCATAGTTGCCAAGTGGCTAGTGAAAGGGCAATGGCACAAGTTGAGGGGACAGATCTTCTGTCTAATATTACTCTGTCTTATTTTGTCCATAAAATTTCAACCATTTATTTTGTGGGACTCACGCGGGATCCACGTGAGACCTACACAGAATTCATATAAATAAACGGCTGAGATTTATTGGACACAATAAAACACCATAATATTAGACAGAAGATCTAGACTAAGTTAAGTTGGGTTAGACTTAATAGTAAAAGGGGGGTATATTTTGTGAGCTGTCACTCGTTAAGCAGGGTTTGTGGGCAGAGGAAATGTCTGAGGTTCTAAGGCAGGCAGCTATACGTATGCTATATGCCACTTCTTTACACAACCCACGTGATTAAACCCAGTCTAGACTTTCGTTGTCTGAAACCCACTTCCAACATGGGAACATCTCCCGGCTATTTGCCCAATTTGAGAGGTGACAAAACTTTCGGTAAAAACCTGCTTCAGGCCCCGTGTGTTTTCTCGTCTCTCTCTTTTTGCTTTTGTCTCTGGGTTTGCGTGAATGGCTGGCTTATTCATGCTCTAGTCTTCAATGTAATAAGTACAATTATGCTCAACAGATTGGGATGAAATGGGTAGTGTTTACAATAAACAATAAATTCATGGGACTTGTGGAGGGTACGTGCACGTAGTGGTCATGATCATGGGACCACAGAATTGTTAATGGAGGGTATGGAGAAGCGGCAAACGGGGGAAAAGGGCACAAAGTGAGATAGCAAATAATACGTGCTACAATTGCAACCATTTAATTCGTTTGTATCCCTTTTCTCACAACAGAGATGAGCCACTGTCTCTCTGCGGGGGTGAGAGCAGAGCAGAGGCCTTTTGGCAGCTCAGCCTCAGACAACAGTAGCACTACCCTGCCCAATAAATGATGGTTTTGCACTTGCCTTCCAACTTTTGTAAAATCTTTTAACCTTTTGCTACAGTGACCGCGGTATCTATCTTCTTCAATTTATTTCTATATAATCAATAGATATACGCTTCTCTGAAATCCATAGCCAATCGCCCTCAATGTCAGATTCCATGTGTCTCCAGCATAATGAGCTGCTGTGGATGAGAGCAACGTGTCACGACACAGAACCAACGGACAAAACAAAAGACAAAGAAAGAGCACTTGCAGGCTATGAAATTAACCATCAAAACCCAATTTCGAATTTCGCATCATCTTAATTGGAAAGTGGGCTTCACCAAATGAAAGATCCCAAGAGATTGTTCTGAACAGAAAGAAACCGAGTAAATTTAGGATCACATGGCGATGCTATTCTCGCTGTCGCAGTCAATCAGAAAATCATGTTAGGTACACCAAGTTGTTGTCATAATGGAGTTCGAGCAGAATTTTTTTATATTGACAGAATAATGATAATAAGAAACAAAAAAAGAACACAAATGCTCAGATGCAAGTTTGAGCAGGAAAAGGATGTGAAACACGGACAAGATACCTCTGGGATTTGGCATTTATGAAAATAAAAAAGATTATATTTGTCTGGAAACTCGAATAGGTTCTCGGATTCCATCCCCCTCATTTTCCCTTCTTTTCTTTCCTGAAAAAGTCTGATGCTCGCTTTCAGAATGAGTCCTGTCCTGGAAGGGGAAACGGAGAGATCTCTCTAACCACAAAAATTTAAAATTTTCTTCTTGTCTAGCTTAGATTCAATGCCCTGATATTTTTGCAAGGTAAGCTGCAAACTTTCCATTATTTATAACAGTTTTCTTCCCAAAGTTCCCACCACCTGGTTCTCTAACATACATGCACACACCCAAGCAGTTTATGGTCTCAAACATGGGGCACCAAAACTAGTATTCAATGATATATGCTAGTTTTGCAATAGGACATCTCTTGACATCCCGGCCATGTCTTCATGTATGATTTGGCAAATAAGGAACTCAAATTGTGAGGACCTCAGCCAAGTCTTTTGTATGATTCTCAGACCTTAACAGAAAACACTGCATTGGACCGGTGAAAGCAAATCAGGCTTTCATAGATATTGATAGGTGCAATAAACACATGAATTTATTCTTAGATTCAGAGGGAATCAAGGATGTTTTCGAGAGAAATCAATCAAGCTATTCCAGAAAACACAGCATCGAAAGACATGTCTCCATCAAGGTTTCAATCAGCACAGTTCACATACAAACTGTTGGCCACGAAGCTCTATCCACTACATTCATACAGCAATATTCAGGCACCCAATGCAAGAGACACCAATTCACCAAGCTTCAGACACTTGGACCACCAGAAGATCAATAAAAGGGCCCAGAAAGAGATTTTATTTTCCATACGGAATAAATCTCAATCGCCAGAAACTTATTTTGGTTATTAATATAATACTATTGGGAAGGAATCCTCGGCTTTGTTCTATTTTCCAATGAAGCAGGTTAACTTTTGCACATAATTGAATAAATTCTTCCTGAACTTTGACAGCCTCTTCCATATTACCCATCTCCCACTGACAGCTAAGGTATTTGCAATATTTCCTTTATTGCAGCCTTTGCTTTACATTTAATTTGCTTATACCGTTTCTAAGACATGTAGAGTGAACTACAAAATGAATCCTTAAGCCTCAAATAAGGACCTTCCTCGTCAACTTAAAGAAGGCCTGATCTGCAATTGGCCTCGTTAAATCTTCACAAGTTCCAAAGCTTGACAAATTTCCACGAAATCCTCTTTTTTTTTTTTCCCCAAAGCTCCTCCAATTTTGTAAACTCGATCACCTTCTGCTCCGATTCTACTCACAGTCCACTGGCAACTTCAATGAAATAAAATTACAACAAAGAAGTTCTGGTAATCTGTATAAAAAAGAAGAAAATTATGGAAAGAGAAAGAAGAATTATATTGGCTAACGGACACAATAATTTAAAAGTCTATATTGTTTGGAGATGAATATAGCTACGCGCACAAATTCCTGCAACCGTTAATGGTTTCCAATCTTACTGTAATCTGAAAAGAATAGGTACAAGAAAATACCTCATTTGATAGTCCTGGGCTTCTGAGCACTAGATCGAGAAATACCCAAGATGGCCATAATTCCAGCAGCCAACGCTGCAACGGCACCAACAGCAAAAGCTGGTGAGTTTCCACCGCCAAACAGCTGATCCCATGGCCCACTTCCCACGGACACAATAACCTATGTTGACAAGAGATCCCAATCATAAAGTTGTTGGAAGGAGAAATTTTGAACGAAACAAAAATAAAGTTCAACAGAAAATTCACATAAGATGCTGGTAATATGGATCTGACTTTTGTATTTTGAAGTGACAGAAAACTGAAAGCATTTTGCAATTAATCTCATGAACCCACCCAAGAAACCTTTGATGACATTGTACTCAATAGCAAATGGACTATGTAAATCTAGAATTCTACAGATCTTATGAGCTGCTTTGCACTTCTATAAACAATATGATCCTGGACTCTTCACATGCACCATACAGTTGCACGTGAGGAAATGGTATTTATATAGCGTCTTATGGAATTCAAAAAGTCTTCCACTAAAACATTTGGCCTCCAATGATCAGATATTAAATAATAGACAATCCTTTTAGCCCTTCTTTGTACCAGCAAAAAAGTATAACACACTACTTTCTTATCATCAGATCTTCTTTCAATAATTAAATTTTCTTTTCATTTTTGTAGAAAGAACCAAGCATCCATTGTTGCTCCCAACCCAATCCCAACACACAGTATCAAGTGTATGTCAAAGAGAAACCTGCGGGATCACAATTGCCAAATTGAGAACACCCATTGATAGCCCTGCAAAAACCAATCAAGAATACAAGCAGTTACAGAGCCTTTGCTGTCAACTAAAAAAATTTCCTGGAAGAAACAAAGATTTTTCCCACCTTGACCAAGTCCCAGAGATTCAATACGTGAGGAAATTAAGGCATATGGAACACTGTAAGTAATCTGCAATGAAAATATCCCAATGATATCAGTTTATTTCTTGATTGTTCCACAGAAGATGTACTTCACTTGTGGGCAAAACAAGCCATCAGACGCTAGAACATAAGGTAGTTCATATACTACTTGTACTAAGAAATCAAGAAATTGAGCTCAATTAAAAAGGTGATCATGGACATACAAAGGCTACCGAGAAGCCAATAGCTTCAAATTCATATTGCTTAAAGTATTGAGTATAATAACTGGAACATATTAACAGAAAGTATAAAGCACCTTTTAGTAGGACTTAGATATTTACCGCTAGCGGAAAGCCAAGAATTGCAAAAATAATTATTGCAGCAGCCACAATTCCATTTGGAGGCAGGCGGTGCCCTATATAGCCCATATGTTTTGCTGCGTATGAGACTATAAGCATAGCAAGGAAGCAAAGTGCCATAAGTATGTTCGAAATTCCCCATATAAAACCAGCTCCCCACTTCCTACATAACTTCTCCATGAGCACAGATGTTATACCAAGTATGACTGAATTCATCATTAAGCCAAATGCGCCCATTCTGACTCCAGAGTTGTAATTACTTCCTGCGTTCGGCTTGCCACCATAGACTTCTCGGCCCATCCAATCCGTATCAAAGAGAAGAAATGGGAACCAACCAATCCAATTGAGAGCAGTAACAACTAGTATTATCCAAATAGACCATGAGAAGTATCTAAATGTTCCAAATAGTTCCCATAAGAAGGCCTCTTGTGCATGGCTTGATTCTCCTGAAGCTTCTTCCACCGTGTGCATGGATCCCAAAGGCATCTCTTGAGCTGCTGTGATGCTTAAATATGTAGTAACCACTATAGAAATAATATCAAGATAGAACGCAGACTTGAGATTGGCACAGTCCTCATTACATGCAGAGGTAACTGTAAAGGGAAAAATCCGGAACCAACCACTGAATGACCCAGTGGCATAACCAAGTATGTTACCGACTGCCATGAATAATGAGAAATATGCGTTTGCCACCCGAGTCCTTCTATGATCCTTCCCTAACAGAACAGGAGTTCAAATAAGGAAAATGTCAACCCTAGCCGAATGATACTGATTTGATCTTTTCATGCAAAGGATTTGAAATTCTGAATAAGGATTGCAAAAAATAACAAGATCAAGTAAATCGGTTTGACCAAAAAAGTCAATAATAGGGAAATAAATAATATGTTTGAAATAACTGGACATTGAACTCAGCTCTACCAAAGGAACATTTAGACAAAAGCATATGAATTATTTCTCCCCATCAAAATAAATATCTGTTGTTTATTAGCACAAGAAATTCAAGCTTCCTGATTTCTTTCCATGATATCATTCTTTAATTTATTTACAAATTAATGTAGTTTTGGGGACTGGGAGTGAATATCACCGGTGATTCCCAGTTAAAGAGTCATATCGACCTATTGTCGCTCTCTATTTATTTAAAAGCAATTAAACATTGCCGTAGGAATTTAAACAACTGAAATGGGATTAGTCTTGAGAAAAATCCAAAAAAGAAATGAAATACAGGATGTCGCATGAAAAAAGCATCTGTGGAAGGAATTGGAGAACTTCTTGAAGAAAACTTATCAAATGCCAAATCATCAACTACTTTTAGAAAAATCAATAGAATTAATGAAAGTTTGGATTGCAACTTCAAACCATGATGGACAGTTGGTCAATCCTTTCTGTTTTCAGTGTTAAAGACTGCTGCGCTAGCTTGAATAGAAAGGTACCAATTTCTGAAAGACACCAATTTCGATGCATCATGGTCTCAAGAATGAATGCTTGAAGAAGGGATTGCAGATACAAAATTTACCAAAAGAACCAATCTAAAAATATCTCTTCACACTAAATCAAAATGCCAAGGAAAAATAAAACTACTAGCTTCTGAATGGGCAGACACATAGATTGTGGTCCCAACTCTTTGCAAAGGAAGTTTCATAATAATAGATAATATGCATTACTAGTATCTATTACCATGAACAAGACCTGAATAGCTAGAGATCCTAAATGAAAATATAAAAAAAAAACTAAAATGTATACTCGCAAACCAGTCTAGACCGTCAAACAGAAATGACAAACAAACTATACCTAATTTGATAGAACTTTTGAAGTAATCTAATATGAACGAATAGTAATTTACAAATATTTGGATTAATTAAGAAGTAAAAAGTTGTAGTATATTATGTTCTCAACACATAAATTAGATAAAATAAATACTCATGCTATCCCCGGTTGTAAATTTTTTTTGTTAAATGTGAGATTGAAAATTTTTTAAGTTCATTCTTTATTTTAATTATTAGGCAGATTTTTTCCACAATCACAGTAGACAGTGCACTATTCAGTAAAATCATAGAGTTTAAAGTAAATCACATTCAAAAGCTATAAAGGCCATCTATATGTGATGCAAATGCTCCCAAACAATCTTATCTAATAATATTACTGATCAAAGAACTGGCTCAACCAAAGGGCAAAAATATTCCTGATGGGGACGCCAGTTTGCTCACCAACTAGTCCGACTCCACCAAACAATCTTAATTCCTTCCTAAACGCACGACAACAACTAAAAATATCACACGTTAAATCATATCGCACGAACGTAATCGGCCACAGAGTGTAAAAATGGTTTCTCTACAAGGATTTAAAACCGGAAATGTGGGATACTAACATAAACCAAAAGGTGAAGCAACATCAATCTAAGAAACCTGAGGACTTCTTGAAAATGATAATAATTATCAGAATACATAGTACTAATAAATAATAATCACACTTCAGCATTAAGAATTATTTTCTACAAAATAGCAAAATTTAGCAAGATCATCCTCTCAGTCTCGATTGAGTAAGATTGTCTTCCGACGAATTCAAACTAAATTTCTATGCACAATAAAAGTTCAATAATTTGAATTATGGTTAACGGGAAAAGAAAAGGAAAGTAAGCTCCACAGTTACCGGTAAGATCAGCGAGAAGAGCTCGACAAGGACCTTGAGTCATGTTATTAGCAACGTCCAATATCCAAAACCCGAAGACGAAAACTGCGATCGCTCTAGGCTTAGAGCTACCTCTGTCGCCCAAAAGCCACCCGATATCAGCGGAGTGGCCGATGACCAAGACGGAAAGAGATATCAACATAGCGCCGATCAAAATAAACGGTCTCCGGCGGCCAAATCGGCTTTTACAACGGTCGCTCATGTGGCCAACAAGTGGCTGAACTATTAGTCCTGATAATGGACCGCATAGCCATATGATGCTAGCCCACGCATGAGGGATTCCGAGCTCTTGCACGTACGGAGTTAACAGAGAGAGCTGCAGAGCCCAACCGAATTGTATTCCGCCGGCGATCGATGTCACACGCAGTAGTTGCCGTAACGGTGGCCGGCGAGCTGGTACCGGTGGTCGAGTCGAGGTTCGACTTCTGGCTCGGTGGGACTCTGCTTCGTGGATTGGCATCTCTCCTCTTCAACTTCGAGAGAAAAGTGCAACCGGACTGGTAGTTAGCGTAGCGACCCCGTTTTACGATCTTTCAGAGCTCTGATTTCGACTCTTGAAGACTGAAGTGTTGATGAAGCGAAGAAGAGAATACCGCGAGACATGAAAGTTGGCGGTTTGAGACAGTGCTATTTTGATGTAATCAGACCTGATAATGGACGAATTTACGGCTATGCCATTGCGATGGTGAAGCGCAGAAGATAGTCAATGGTGCGAGTTGAAATTTCTCACAAGCCGAGGGCAATTATGCAGTAACGATGTTATTAAAATAAAATTGTTTAGTTTTGAACTGCCATGTCGACACTAGTGACGTTGCAATTTGGGGGAATCGATGAAGAAAAGACAAAGACGCCCCTGTAAAATAGAAAACGACACGGTCGTTTTTAGTAAATAGGAGCTTAAAAGTTAAAAAGACGTCATCCTGTTTTGGGTGGGCAAAATAGAAGCGATAAAAACATGTGGTGACTTTCGGCGTGTTCGAGCCTACAGAGAGGGCTTAGTTGTCCGACATCGGCTTACTTTACTTTTTGGTTAATAAGGCCCACCTGCTCGGCTCAACACTTCATTAAAGTTTTTTACTTTTCGCCATCACCGTTACATTAGTCTTCCTTTACGTGGAATTCAGATTTCCTATCTAATATTATTCTGTTTTATTGTATCTAACAAATTTTAACTTAGTAGGCTCGGTCGTGTTAGGCTCGAATTCAGTCATAACGACCTATGGGTTGATCGGTCCATCCTTTAAGGATTGGTCTCACGCCTATCAGTTAAGCTAGGCCCAGGCCAAATCTACGCATCTATGGCCCACTAACAGGTGGAAGTCTCTCATGCATACATAAAGACTTAAACCTAACAACCATCCCATATATAAGGTACAGCTTTGCCATGATACAGGTACGTGATCATAACCCTAGTTTTCTCTACTCACAGCGATCCTACCCTCACAAAAAGATAAACTTGAACGTCGGAGGGGCTTATCGGGAAACAACCCCCGACGTGCCTTCCTTGTTTTGCAGGAACCTTCAAGCCAGAGCTCTCGTGAGAAGCAGCCAACTCCATGGATCCAAACGGCAACGTGCAGTTCCGCCAGAACCAGGCTGAACCAATTGGCGCCCACCGTGGGGCCCGACATCAGGGCACCACGTCCAGAAACACGCAGATCAGTCAGGCGGCAGCAGCTAACCCTGATATAGCCGCTGTCACGGCGCTGGCGTTACAACGGATGGGTTTGCAGTTACCTGCCACCCTGCCGCCGATACACCATGCTTCCCGCACGCAGTCTTCGGACCCGGATGATCAACCGCAACCTCCAAACCTAGAAGAAGAAGAACAGAGCGTAGCCTTGGAAGATAACGCTGGAACCAACATGCGCCCGAATCTCCAGCACCTCTCAGATGCAGATCCTCCTGCGCCCGTGCATACCTCCCTCACCCGAAAACAGATCGAGGAAGCGGCTGATCTGTTGATTCGCCAGATTTTACAGTCTCAGCCGGCACAACAGCAGCCGTCCGCACGACAGATTAGTATGACAACCGATCGCCACCCTACTGAAGCCCTAGAAAAAATCGTGGACGATCGGATCAATGCAGCCATGAATTTCCGCCCGGATCGTCCAACAGCTCAATATAGCTCTCCCTTTATTCCGGCGATCTTGGATAGCCTCCCGGCGGCCGGTACCAAAATACCGACGCCTGAAAAATATACCAGAAAGACCGATCCCCTGGATTATCTACAACACTTCCAGTCAACGATGAACCTACACTGCGTTCCGGACGCCATTCAGTGCAAGACTTTCTGTACGGCCTTTCAAGAGGGAGCCCGACGATGATTCAATAGTCTACCTCCGAGCTGTATCACCTGCTTTGAGGATTTTAGGCTGCTTTTCCTCAACCAATTCGCCACAAGCAAGCGACCGCAGAAAACCGCACTAGAAGTGATGCAACTGACCCAAGGAAGAAACGAAAGTTTACGGGAGTTCATCACTCGGTTCAATAATGAAGCAGTCGAAGTCCTCGACCTCACTTGCTCGTCCATGCCTTTCTTATCTAACGTTATACCCCACTATTGGTGTTGATAGCAAAGTGAGTCAAAAAACAATGGAGAGTGACGTTAATGAGCTGGTTGGTGGCACTTAAAAAATGAGTGGAGTCTTAAAATATAGAGTGAATGAGGCCCTCTCTCCTTGTGCGTTGAAGAGCTCTCTCCATGATGTAAAGTGAGTGGAGCCTTGGTTTAATGGAGAGTGGTCCCTTCCAATCATTTTTGTTTTCTTTATGGTGGGCCTCCTTTAGTTGTAATGTTATTTTTTTTTGTTGGATGTCCACGCCAGCCTCTACTCTCAGTGGTGGGTCACGCTTCTGTCCCTTTTTGTTGATTTTATCTTTGTTGTCTTCTTACCCCCTTGGTGTATGCGTTGTGGTCAAAAACCCAACAACTCCCTTACAACCAAATCAACTTTATCTCCCTCTGCTCACGCCTAGCCAGATGTTGTTTTCTTTTAAACCATCATTTGTCTTCAGCATCCTCCAGCAGCGTGATTTCCGTTTTCTCTTGGAGCTGTCCTCCTCTTGCATGCGTGGTGGTCCTTTCGGCGTGATGCATGTATTCTCTGATGGAGCTGCTCCTCATTCACGCCTGCTGCTCACGTTCTCTCTTAAAACGCCAGCCCTCACATGATTTCAATTGCTGCCCTGATTTTTGGGATTTGCTCTCTTGATTTTTCTCCAGCGTGCTGCGCGACTAGTGTCATTCCTTCTTGCCTTGTGTCCGTATGCCTCTTTAATTTTGCTCTTCACTTGTCCCATGTTTGCGTGATTTCTTCAATTTCCAACACTGCCGCCGCCTTTCTTGATTTTGTTCTTATTTGTTTTCACGCCTCCCCCAAACCCTTCGTTGATTTTGTTACGCCGCCCTCACTTGATTGTCTACTATTGCGTCTCTGTTCTCTAATGTACTGTGTGTTCTCTTTTTGTTCTACCGTCGCCTCACTCTTCTCCACTGTGCGTTTTCTCTACTGCCGCGTGTCATGTCCTAAACTTCTTCTGCGTGATGCGTGGCTTGATTGTATCCTCTTCAATTCTCGCTTCTCACGCTGCTATACGTGGGTCCCTTGATAAGACATTTATTTGCTGCTCTTAATCCCTTGTGCGCTGCTCCTCTGCTCTTCTAATTTAAATTTGCTCTCGATAGTTGACGCCCACGTTCATGCGTCAATTGATTTCTCTCCCTTGTGCATTTAATTTGCTAACTCTCTCCAGCTGTTTGCAACTTCCAGCGCCACTTCTCTAGCTGCCTCTTATGCTATTCTACTCATTCACGCCCTTCATTCAACGCTAGCTTCCCTTGATTTAATTTTTCCCTTTCATGTCTGTTTTCTAATTTGCTTGCTTCTTGTGTGTCCTCTGGCTCATATTAGACAATTAATTAATTTCCAATTAAAACCATAAAAAGCCAGCCCCTTTATTTTTCCGTCTCCTTTGATTTTGACCAGTTGCGTTTTGGACTTGCGTTGAACTGTTCTTTGATTAATTGTTGTTACAGTCCTTTACAACAAAAATCAAGTACAATTCCTACAAAGTAAACAAGAGCAATTATAAATGCAAATTCAGGCGAAACAAGCAATTTAGCAAGAAAAATATATATATATCCCAATAATTAATCCAGAAATTAAGGACAAATATCATTAATTCTAATGATAAAAATGCATTCAACAGAACTTCAATTGTTACATAATATATAAATTTAACAAAAAACCAAGAAAAAGTGCCAAATATATATATGCTTCTATAACGGAAGATTAACAGATAAGTTAAGTTGATGTTTAAATTTAAAATTTATAAAATATTAAGATTTTCTTTGAACGTGTCAAAATATTTGAGTTTAAATTAAATTTTGGTGAAAACATTAGGGTCCATACTGGAACATAACTATTACAATCTTAGGTTTCACAATCCAATTGTTTAGAAGGAACATGACAATAAATCTAAGAATGTATTGGAGGAGACATCAATAACAAAGTCATATTTGAAGTATCAAATGAAAATGACTTTTGGGTCAATGACCATTTGTCCTTTGCAAAAACACGCGAGAACTAGAAGTCAATAAAAATTGTGTGAAACTTGAAGAAGACATGAATGAAGAAGAAGAAGAGGTCAGTGACGATACGGGTGAAATTAACCCAAATGCTAAGAGGGATATCACTGGTGAGGCAGGCATCAGCGCCAATGATGGGTAGGCAGAAACATGACGGGTGGGTCAAAAAATAACACAAATCATTTTAAGGGAGAATAGAAGAAATGACTAAGAGAGAAGTTAGGGAGGGCAAAGGAGAGAGAAAAAAGAGTTTTTTTTTTTCTTCAATTGCAACATAATATACACATTTAACAAATAAGTTAAAGTTCAAATTTAAAGTTTATATGCTGCACGCCTCATACAAAAATGCTGGCCATCGGATTCGGCTCTAACGTTATACAAAAATCCCACCCAAATCGTTCCCTTCAGTTTCTTTATTACTTTCCGTAACGTTAAGTCACGCCTCATCCTCTCCCACAATACGACGCTAATTAACGGAGAGGCCGCGACATGGTAGTACATGCGTTTGGCTGAATCGTAAATTACAACATCCCAGAAAAAGAGAAAAGTGGAAATTGGCAGCATAGGAGGAAGGCCTCGGAAGTTGGCTTAGGAACCGAAATTTGTTTGCTTACTAATTACTTCATTGATGGTCTTTCCTCTTCATATTCCAGTACCCATTTCTTTCTAGCGAATTGGGATTATCTAAATTCCCAGCTTTCTCAGGAACAAAGCAGAAAGTTGGAAACTTTATTGGTTCTGTGGGGTGTGCTGATCAATGACTTATCAGGAGGATTACGACCAGGTTCAGGCGTTGATGATGAGAGATAAGGAAGATGATGGAAAAGGAAATTATGTGAAATTGAGGAATCATAAAGTGGATGAGGCGTTTAATGGGGTTCAGGTTAGGGAAGGGTCTAGTATCTTTTGTTGGAGATGGAGAGGCTGTGTGGTTTGGTATTGGTTCAAATTGGCTTTGTTGGTCACTTGTTTGGGGCTCTTGGCCGCAGTTTTTCTCAAGTGGGTTGCCCCATATTTCATGGATAAGGTTGGTTTTTCTTATCATGTGATGTACTTGTAGTTACAACTATGGCCATCTGCAATTTGGGTTTAGTGTTATTTTTTATCAAGATTTTTGTTGGATGCTTGGAAGCTTGAAGTTGGGGATTTTCTTAAATGGGTTAAAAAGCTTCATATTTAATTTTTATTTGCTTATGAATTACTAAGGTTTAGTGGGTTTTTGTCATATTTTTTCTTTGGACACTTTACTTTTGATTCTTTTAATGCTTGGATTGCATGTTACTGGGGGGTACTTATGCTCAATTAGTCTTTATCCCCTTTTTTCTTGTTATTTTTGTAGTGTTCGTTGTGTTTTCTCCTTTTCTTTTTGCTGGTTCTTTTATGATTCCATTGGAGTGGATCTGGTTATTCTTTTTATTTGTTCCAATAATTAAAATTTAGGACTAGCTTTAAAATGGGCGTAAATGTAAACTGATGAGAGTTTTTCCGGCGTTGTTGATTTGATGCTTGGAGTTGTCTCATATGCAATGATACTCTTCTTGTGAGCTATCCTGTATATGGTGCTTCTACCTGCATTGTGTCATTCCTTAATTCCTGAACGGGGCTTGGTTTGAGCAACTGAATCCCGTGCTAATCTGTAAAGTGGAAAAGAGATTAGGGATTTCTCATGTAACTTTCTTAGCTTATGCACGGTGACGTTATTGGAGGTCATTCTTAGGTATACTAATTCGAGTTTTTGGGTTATGATAGCGTTAATAGAAGCATGGTTGCACCGCCTTCTTGTTTTATGATATATGATGAGCCTCACCATCGATTGGCCTTTAAAACCTTCCTTTCTTGTGATCTTTGCAGAACATTGAGGTGATATATTCCTTTTGTAAATGACCAGTTTATAATGCGGCAATGCTTTCAAGAGTGATAATTTTAGTCTTGATTGTTAATCTTTTTGGTTAATGGTGAAGAATGGGATTGCTAGTTAATAGATGAATGTTTTAATGAGGATGCATTTTGTATGCTTTTATGCTCAGTCTTCATCTGGCTTTAGATTTTTATAGGGCTCTTCTGCTTTGTGTACTACTTTTTTTTTCTTCTTCTTTGTGTGCTTTGTTTTCCTAATATCATTAATCATTCCATTGTAGCACATGGAATTTTATTCATGTAATTTAACTAGGTTGCAATCATGTCTCTGCATATCCCCATCCTAATGGTAATCATTAGCAAAACTAACCATATAATTTGTTGTTATACTCTGGACCAGCAGATATGCTATTGATATGTGCAAGCCTATTTAAGAATGTTCTGTTTCTGACTTGCATTTTCAGGAGATTATTCCTATCATAAATTGGGAGACAGCGACATTTAGTACTCCAGTGCTGGCCATTCTACTCTTTACATCTGTGGCATTATTCCCTGCTCTGCTTTTGCCTTCTACACCTTCTATGTGGGTTGTTGGAATGACCTTCGGTTACGGCTTTGGTTTTCTATTAATTATGTCGGCAGCAGCTGTGGGAGTATCACTTCCTTTTTTTATTGGTTCTCTGTTCCTTCAAAAAATTCAAGTATGCCTATGTGAAGTTATCAAGTTTTTGTACTCTCTTTTCTTCTTCACTATTCTTGACAGATGTCATCAAACATTTTTGATGCAGGGTTGGTTGGAAAAATATCCAAAGAAAGCTGCTATATTGAGAGCAGCCGGCGAGGGAAACTGGTTTCACCAGTTTCAAAGTGTTACTTTGATAAGGATTTCTCCGTTTCCATATATTTTGTACAATTACTGTGCTGTGGCAACAAATGTGAAGTATGGTCCTTACATCTTGGGGTCATTGGTTGGAATGGTGCCAGAGGTTTTTCTTGCAATATATACGTAAGAGCTATTTCCGTATCCCTTCCCTTTCAGATATTTCTTATTTCTTTCACCTCAATGTGTGTTGATCTGTCTGGTCCAAACCTATTGCACAAATGAAAGAGCAAACTGAAATTTCAATTAGGGGACATACACCCAGAAAATTATGAGAGAATGGAAATCAAAACACCACCAGCTATTTAGGTGATAAATGATGTGAGAAAATGGGATAAAGAGGAAAAGTCGTGTGATGAAGATGGCGATAGATCTTTCCTAGTGATTATTTTTACTGACTGTTTGTGCTGTTTTACTAGAAGTACATGCCTTGGAGCAAGCAATTAAAGCTACCATCACTTACAATGTTAGGAAATTCAAAATTCAAAATTCTAATTCTAATTTGTAATTGTTTAGTTGCAGTCTTCCAATCCTTTTAAAGTTATTCATGTGTTAGATCTAGGTTTACATCTGGGTTTGGGGCTTGGAAGATTTTGCTAGTGATTATTCGTCAAGTTATTGATGAATTCATAAGCTTCGGAAGATGTTTACAATTGGTTTATCAGGAATATCTTGAATGTGACAAACACAAAGATAAAAACTGGCAATCATATATGTGGACTCTTACAAATTATAATAGGAGGCAATTTATTTAAGAGTTAAGACCTCCAGGTATTGGCTGTAAAGGCACGACTGGATTTGATGAGAGGAGTCTGAATTTGTGTCGTTGCCTTTAGAAACTGTTGGTCAGAATCCCCGCTTAAATATTGCAGTCAGTAATCAAGATATGGTAAAGCTATATAAGACCCAAAGTAAATCAACATACATCCGTTTCTGAATTGTACCAACACATTTTCTCATTTATGTTCTTTTAATGAATTTGTGTGCCTACATCTTACGCTTAACGGAGAAATTGTTCTTTTGAGTACTCGGGGACGATGTAATTTGTTCCAAATACAAGTTATTTCGTTGGCACCTGTTCGTTGTTCTAACCTCTAGCCTCACCTGTTACATGAACTTGAGCTACTTTCGTTAGTAGTTGTTCCTATTAGAGTACCAATTGGGCTTTCAACAGCCAGAGGATGGTTTATTGAGCAAAGGTAGCATAAAAGTCATCAACTTCAAGAATAATGTCTCTTTGGTTCCTATTCCTTTGGAAGCAGACAGTTCTCCGATTAATGTCTCTGTTCTATTCATGTATTCCCTGTTTCTTCTTTTTCTCTAAAAGTGGGTTTAGTGATTTTGTCCTTTCTTTGCAGAAAATGCAGAAACTGGTTCCATTTATTAGTATAATCCTTTTGATGTGGTACTGAGGTTGTATATTTCTTCCATTTATTGCAGCGGGATACTTATACAGGCCTTGGCAGATGCTTCAGATGACCACCATGCTCTTTCAGCTTCACAAATTATCTTTAATGTTATTGGTTTCTGTGCTAGTGTGGCCACCACAGTTGTCTTCACTCTCTATTCTAAAAGGAAGCTAAGAGTATCACAAGGAGAACCATTGTTGGCCTAGCGTGACAGGCCTCATTTTGATCAGTATAATCTAAACCAGTGTGCTCACAGAAGCACAATAGAGCATGTCTCAGATGGGTGAGGTTTAATTTTGTTCAACAACTTCATCCATGATGGAGTAATTGAAGGACATTGACAATGATGCTACGGACAGCAAAAAACATGACAAAAATCTAACGTAGGTACGGCCAGCTTTCTTATTTATTTCATTTCCTCGCTTTTTTCTCTGTATCTTTACATGGTTGAGATGGAAGCCAGCCCCAAGACACAAAATTTGATTCGGGGTAAGTTTGTTATTTCAGTTGCATATGTAAAGTGTGGACTTGTGTAGTCCATTTAAGTTGATATTGTTGAATTATCTGCCTTTGTATCGAAATTTCAGTTGGGATTAGGGGAAATGTATGTATTTTGTGTCTTGTTTAAGTTCGAAAAGGGGAAGAAGAGCAGACTTGGTTGAGCAAACCAGTCCTGGACAACTAGGGGGGCCCTATTTATATGGGACGGTGGGTCTACAATACAAATTAATTTACAATATGAACAGCCTGTTATGTTTCCAGTTCGCGGGAAACATAAACCTGTACTGCCTTAGGTTTCTGATATATAAAATCTTCTAGTCTGTTAAGTTACAAGATGAAAAGGATTAGTCTGCTGTAGTTTTGTTTGTCAAAGTGTCGAGAATCACTCCTCCCACCAACGTTTATATTTACTTGGAAGCATTTGGAGGAATTATTAGATGCTCTAGCTCAGTCCTGTTGGTAAATTGGATACATCTACGAAATACGTATCAATCAACTCTTCAGAGTCTGATATCGTAATCAAAGGTGCATATTCAATTATCAAGAGTGTCTAATTGACTTTCATTACTCTTACGTACGAGGAAAACAATCCCTGTTATTTCGCTGATAAATTTTTTTTACCAAATAAATCTTTAATTTATCTAATAGTGTCAATTTGAACCCAATCTTTAATTTAACAAGACGTGACACGATCAACTTAAAACAATAAATCGAGAATGGGTGTTTCTGTGAGAATGGGCTTACCAAATAAATTTTCAGTACCAAATAAATTTTCAGGAAGAAAACCCAAATAGTGCATCTAATTTTGATGAAAGGTTCAAGTATGTTCTTCATATTGTTTTCATTTTGCAAATAAGCCTACAATCTTCTTTTAGTCCTTTTATAACTTTAGCCTCCCGCCTTTTCTTTTTCTCACTTTTGTTACTATTTTTCAAGCTTATCCTCTTTTTGAGCCAGCTTTTTCCGCTTTGAGATAATGTCACGCTCTAGTCCGATGCGTTTTACGGACCTCATTTTGGCTTTGACATTTTCACCCCTTCCTTCATCTTATCCATCTTCCTCCATTAAGTTAAGCAAAGAACCTCCAAAGTCAGGCGAAAGGTACTCAGGATCGTTTCTATCGTTTTAGAAGCTCTGGGCGAAATAAAAAAAGACTTATAATAATTTGACAATATACAAGCATGTAAACTTAAAGTTTTAACATGTTTGTGTGAAACATAAATAACTCAATTTATGAAAAACAATTTCTCTGTGTATTTCTAAATACAAAATCATTAATAATATTATCAAGATCAATATTATCTAATATATCCATTTCAATACATAACATAGCTAAACTATTTAGACTTTCTTGTGATATTGATGACTTCAAGTAGGTTTTTAATAATTTTAACTTTGAAAACTTCTCTCTGTTGATGCTTCAATCATAGGTATAATCAATAGAATTCGATAAGCAATTGAAACATTTGGATAATAATCTGCGGCTTTAACAAATTCTAAAATTTTAACTGATGATATTAACTCATTTGACAAAGTCATTTGCAACACTTTTAATTTAGAAAAAAAGATAATCTAAATCTACATTTGACACATTATCATGAGAAAAAGTCGTTGTAAAACTAATGCAATATTTTTTTAATTCATTATCATCCAATGACCTCAACTTCTTTGAATCAAATAAGAATTCAAAAATGTTATCAAATGTTGTTAATTATTCAAATCTATTCTTCAACGAAGCAATTGTCATATCCACAATAACTAATAAAATCATAACATGTTTAATAGAATCATAATTCATACGTATTTTTATAATAAATGAAACCATTTATGTAGTCTTTGAATTGAGTAACTTAAATTACTTGATTTAGTCATATTATCACTAAACTTATGTGAACTCTACAACAACACAAATCCAATAATTATTACATTACTTGTGTCAAAGTATAATGAAAATTACAATTACAAAATTTAAATTATTTTTATAAATAATAAGTAATCTAAAAAAAGAAAAAACATAAATAAATACAATAACATTTAATATTAATGTTATGATTTAAAATGCTGATATAATGTCCGTGTTAATGAAAAATTACAAATTAATTATAACGTATTCAAATATTTAACAAGCTTAAAATAAATTAAAAATAAGAAACTTTACTTTAACTTTAAGTTACACTTGGAACTTAGAAAATAGAATCGTAAAAACTTTTTGCTGCCAATTTTTAAGTTGGAGTACTTTAGATGCATATATTGATGAAAATAAAAAAAATCAGAAGGTAAAAATACACCTAAATTCTTCAAAAGTATTTATAACTATCATAAGTTAACGTTAACTTTAAAATTTAATGTTAACTTATGATAACGTTATAAGTTAGTTAATGTTACAATTCAAAATGAGCTGGAAATTTGTAATAATGCAAGGGAGGACATGGCTTCCAAGAGGGGGGCCCTTTCGTATTAACTGAAGTAAAATATTAACTGAATAATAGGTTTGTTCAAGAAAATAACAGAGGAGAAGCAATACAGGTTGTCATACAAATCCAATCCAAGAGGGGGGCCCTTTTATTGATGGGCCTTGGCAGGTGCCCTACCTACTCCTGCCTAGGGTCGGCACTGGGTTTAGGACAAGCCACATCGCCTTGGCCTTCAACGGGGAATCCGCATCATCAATTATCTAAAGATACGTTTTTATCGCTAGATTTCTTTTTTTGGGCGAGCTTGATGATTGTTGATAAATGCCATATTCCTTGGCCATCTATATGAGTGGCACTGTCCATTTCTGGAGGTAAGGGGTGGTAAGGTTCAGCCATCCTTCTAGCTGTTTTGTGATTCAGTTTATGACAGTGCGATCTTTTTTTTGCATATGTAGTGTTATTTATGCATATTTCAAATCTTCTGTAGGGGTTGATTCTCGTAGTTATCCATTTTTAGTTGAGGTTGGGTGCTATGGTCATATAAGTCTGTGTATCCTTGTTTCTTGGTTGTAATGACCATTTAGTCTTGAACATTTGCTAATCTGGGTAATGGGTCCTAGCTCATGAACAAGTTCCCGCAGGGTTACTATCTATGCTATGCATGCAGGTCATAGGAGGGGATGGTGATGCAGGGCTGCATGCACGGAAAACGATGAACGTTTATACACATTGAGTAGGATTCTCCTAGTACATCACGCGTCATATCTGCAAGCTTTCTCGAACATCATGACAACTTTCCATTGTCCACAAGAAACCGTCAGTTTTCTCCTGTTGCGAACCATTGGTACCACGCTTTTTATCCTGGCGGTTTAAGCTTCACAAGTCCATTATTTTTCTTCGCTAAATTGGTGCTTCAATCTTTTACAAACAAGCCTTCCCCTTTAAAATCACACCCCCTCGGTATACATTGAACATTTTCCCTAGTATTGCTTCATTATTAGATTATCTCTGGATGTTTATGTTTTGGCAAGCGTGGGTAAACTTCTTGGATCACATCCTGTATTGTGCAGGTATCTACTAATTTGCGTGCACAAATCAGTCAGGTCTTAGTTTACATGTAGTTTTTTTAATGTGCTTTTACAATCTCTTCGATTGGCTTTTTATTATTAGCCCTATCTTTATTTTTGTTATTATTAATAGTTCTATTAATAGTTTAGTAGTATTTTTATTTTTGGAACTATTATTATTATTGTTATTATTACTTTCCAATTTTTAAGGATTACCTAGAATCGGACCTATGGGAATAGTGAACAACACGAGGTAGGAGGGATGCCTTTAAATCATACGGAGGGAATCAGTACAAATGGTTTGGTGCACACAGCAGGCAAGAATAAAATAGGAGATGATCTAATAAGAATAGGCTCTTGGAACATCAGGACCTTCACGAGGAAGTCCTTAGAATTAGTAGAGATTTTAGATAAGTATAGGATACAATAGCCTATATTCAGGAATTCAAGTGGGAAGGAGTTAAAGCAAAGGAGATAAAGTGTAACATCCCGTCACTGATGGGAAGGTTATAATGGTAAATTGGGACATGCTAGGTTGTCATATTGCATATGTGTTA
>JAOTIZ010000006.1:6628827-6640240 GCA_027123425.1 Erythroxylum panamense | reverse complement strand
AATTTAGATTTTAGATATTAAATTCTACAAAAATTAAGTTTATAACTCTAATAAAAAACATAGAACATATAATAATAATAATAATAGGAACAATAACAATAACAACAACAACAACAACAATAATAATAATGCAATCAGCTGATTGCCAAACAGGGCCAAAAGCTTCTTTAATTTTTATTACATCCAATCGAGCCAGTAAAATTGAAGCAACTCCGTTCTCTAGGAAGAGAGACGCGTTTCATTTTCATGACTCTCCTCTACGCCCTCTCTCTACACTAAGTCTCCCAAAAGCTCTCTCCAGATCCACTCATTGTTTATGGTAATAACCCTCTCCTTTTCGATTTCATTAGAGAAAATGTTTTCTTCTCTTTTTCTAGATCTGCTATTGTATTCTTCGTTTTCTTCTTTTCCCATTTGTTACTTTCACTTTCTTCTTTCTTTTTCTTTTAAATTCTAGATCTATTTTTACACTTGCTGAATCCTTTTTAGATTCCTTTTTTTTTAATCTTTCAGGATCGAAACTTGTAAAATACAAGAGAAATGGAAAGAAAAACAAAGAACAAGGATCTGGTAATCTGAACAAGGTAGAGAAATCGAGAGTGAGACCTTCTGGAGAGCACGAGAGAGACGTAAATGAGGTTGGCAAAATTTTTTTGGCCAAAATTGGCATTAGAAGAAAAATAAACAGCTGATTCCTTGAAATACTGCATCCTCTTAGCTTTTTAATTTTGGCTGATTGGGTTAAATTAGTCAATCCAATCAGTCAACAACTAAACACAACAAATAAATAATTGATGAAGTCATGCAGCTTATTTTTAATCAATCAGCCAAAAATTAACTGAGCAGCTGTTATCCAAACATACCATTAGCGTCAAGATTAAAAAGTATTTCACACGGAGTCATTGTAAGGTAGATTATGACATTGTTCTGGAAGAAAAATAAAAGTCTGGCAACAGCTTATTAATCCTATCCTATCTTAACTTTTGTAATTTTTCCCGCCGCTTGGAAAGGAAAACGTGGTGCCGAGCCTTTTTGTCAATCTCAACTTCCTTTGCTTGTCTTGTCCATATATAAACCGCACTACGCAATCAAAGTCGATACTTCTGTTATCAGCCAACGACAGAAGGCTTTTCTCAACCCCTACCCCAACAATTGACACAAATAAACATCTAGTTTTTGATCCATAAATACGAAAGTTTATTCCAATAATATGGTATTGCTTCGTTTTCATCCACAAGAACAAACTGTTCATTGAAGTATTTCACATGCTTGCCAGTGTTTTTGTTTTTGCTTTTGTTGTTCTCTTTTTGAGTACAGGTGATGCTATCATGCTTGATGGTGATTAAAGACTAATAAATCATACATACAGCATGTGAAATGAATTTATAGAGCGCACAGTAGGTCCGTGACATGTGTAGTAGTAGCTTTTCTTAGAGCTCTTAATCTCAGAACTTTTACGTTTTTTGGTCACAGAAAATAGGGTCCAACCCGATTCATATTAAGTCCCTTTTTACAATAAGAAAGACTCAATTATGTCATTCATGCTGAAGGCTATGCCCTGTTAAAAATTACACTGATAATTCAAGTATATGCCATATGGTTGCAATTGGGTCCCCGTTGGAAAACCTTTTGACGGGATAGTAAAGCAAGTTAGACCATGAATAATTGGAAGGGAAGACCACTTGATTTACGGTGGGATGGTCAGCTTGACTCTTGTCAGCAGCATAATGGGCTGCTCGTAGAAATGAAAACAATGGGTCCCACTCCCCTGAATCAGAACCGCACGGTGCGTCTTGGGCATCGAGACTTGGAAAATGGTTCTTCGAACAGGCCTAACAAAAATCCATTGGGTTTAGAGGATTCTCCCAATTATTGTCCTCTAATGTGGAAGTAAGGAAAGACAAACCAAATATCCAACGACACGAGGCTTGCTTGTTGTCGCGCGTGACTTCACTCCCCAGGGTGTCGCTCGAGCTTCAGCCTCACACAGCCCACGGATAAAGGAAAGTGTTGTTACGCGCTCGTGATGGATCAAAACTTTCCTTTTGAGGTTCTAGATGAATGACATTATCCACGTGCTCTTCGATGTGTGAATTAGATTCAAGTCATCATCGGCGGCCTGACTTGTGATATTATTTATTATAAAGAAGTGGTGTACTTATAGGCTGTAGTTTCATATTAAATTATATGTGAATTTATTAGGAATATTTTTTTCATCAATTAATGTATTATCATACGTTTTTTGAGGATAAGATTCTCCATTTAATATTATAATGTTTTATTTTATCTTATAAATTTTAATTATTTATTTATGTAAGTTTTGTATTTATTTATGTGAGACTCACGTAAGATCTATATAAATAAACGACTAAAATTTATGGGATAGAATAAGATTCTATAAAATTAAACAGAAAATTCAGATTCATTTTCAGTTATGCATCTTAACGAGACTTTTTCTAAGAGTTGGTGATTACAAGCAAATATAGTTAATGAAGAGGTGCTTTCCAGGAAACATAATAGGATGTTTCTATGTCCTAAACTTGTTTACCTTTTTCTTAAATTATTTTTTTTCCTTGGATGAACTGAAAGGTATATCCATTTGAAGACTACAGGTCACGCGCAGAAGTGGGGAAAAAGGAAAGGAACTTTCAACAATCAGAGTCCTTGCAAGGGAAGCAATGAAAGCAAAACATGTTGCATTATCAATTCATTTTCATTTTTTAAGTACATCTCACTAATTATAAGCTCCTCGGGATATCATGCTTCTAATGTTATAAATGCACTTTTGTCAATTCAAAGGCAAGTAGCACCTGAAAATGTGCGTGTTCTTCCCATAAAAACCTTCTTGTTGGGAAGTAGTCGAAGATTCATTTTGTACTTTCCTCTTGCTTAAGTATACTAGTTCCACATTTTGTTCTTTCTCTAATCAACCAAACAAATAGACAAGTACTATTTACTAAAAAAAGATATTCTACCATGCTCATTCACTTTCGATTGTTCTTTACATTTTCTTCCTGGATGTATCATTTAGCGACAATGAAACTATTACCATTGGAATTACTGTAAATAATGTTTCATTAACGCCTTTTGTCTTATTTAAGGTCGTAATTACATAGTGAATTTTTTTTTGATTACTCACGAAATATTTTAAAAGGGTCCCGTATAACGGATATTTTAAATCTTATAGTAACAAAGGAAGTGAAAAAGAAAAAGGTAATTTTGGTTCTCCGAGTCAAAAAAACACTGACGTCTACTACTGTTACTATGAAACTAATAAAAAAAAAGAAAAAGTAATTCTTATATCGGATAGTATAAATAAGCACGAAGACAAGTAACAACCCTGTAATAACACGACATCAACCAGATGAACCATCAGGCAATGTGAACGCCAGCCGTCTTGGTTAAAATGGCAATATCTTGTCCTAACATTACCACTTTCTCCATTCTTTGACTAAATCGAACCACCCCAAGTTCCACCCTTTCTCTCTGGTACGCCGGCCACCATGTCAACGGCTTCATATTCCCATCGTCGCAACCTTCCCCTGTTTCTTTTCTGTTTTCTCTGCCTCTTGTCTGGGACTCGGTCCGACGAGATTCAAATACTATTGCATCTCAAAACCGCAGTTCAAAATCCAGACACCAAAGTGTTTGATTCTTGGCGTTCTAATAATCCAGTTTGCAACTTCACCGGAATCACTTGTAATTCTCGCAATTCAGTCAAGGAAATTGAGCTATCTCATCAGAACTTGACCGGAGTCCTTCCGCTCGATTCAATATGCCAGCTTCAATTCCTGGAGAAACTTTCTCTGGGTTTCAATTCTTTGAACGGGAAGATCACTGATGATTTGAATAAGTGCACCAACTTACAGTATCTGGATCTGGGAAACAACATGTTCACTGGAACTTTTCCTGACATATCATCTCTCAGTCAATTACAACACCTGTACCTAAACCTAAGTGGCCTCTCTGATAAATTTCCATGGAAGTCACTGGAAAACATGACGAGTCTTATAACGTTGAGTTTAGGAGACAATCCGTTCCCACGAACTCCATTTCCTAATGAGATCCTGAAGCTAACCAAACTTAAATGGCTGTACTTGACGAATTGCAGCATCGAAGGAACAATCCCACCTGGCATCGGAGACCTCACCGACCTCGTAAATTTGGAGCTTTCTGATAATTATATCTCTGGAGAGATTCCTTCAGAGATAGGAAAACTAAAAAATCTTTGGCAGCTTGAGGTGTACAACAACAACCTGAAGGGAAAGTTGCCAATCGGGTTTCGAAACCTAACAAAGCTGGAAAAATTCGATGCTTCTACTAACCATCTTGAAGGAGACTTGTCTGAATTACGGTTCTTGACTAATCTAGTGAGTCTGCAACTATTTGAAAACGAGCTTTCTGGGGAAATACCAGCAGAATTCGGCGAGTTCAAGAAACTTGTAAATCTCTCTCTGTATACCAATAAGCTAAGCGGGCCTCTCCCTCCACAACTTGGCTCTTGGGCCAAGTTCGATTTCATAGATGTGTCAGAGAATTACTTAACAGGTCCTATCCCACCAGATATGTGCAAACAAGGGACTATGAGGGGACTCCTCATGCTTCAAAACAATCTCACCGGTGATATTCCCGCTAGTTACGAGAATTGTGCCACCTTGCAGAGGTTCAGGGTTAGCAACAACTCACTTACTGGGAATTTTCCCTCTGGAATCTGCGGATTGCCTGAGTTGGTGATAATTGATACCGAGTTCAACCTTATTGAAGGTACAATAACGCCAGACATTGGGAAGGCAAAAGCTCTTACGGATCTGTGGCTTGGAAACAATCGCTTGTCCGGTGAAATACCAAAGGAGATTTCTCAAGCTACGTTGTTGCACAAGGTGAAGTTAAATGACAATCAGTTCTCAGGCAGAATTCCTGAGACTATTGGTGAGCTGAAGCATTTAGGTAGCCTTTATTTGCAGAATAATATATTCTCTGGTTCAATACCAAAGTCGTTGGGCTCTTGTGATGCTCTGAGCGACATGAACTTCGCTCATAATTCATTTTCTGGGAATATCCCATCATCTTTAGGATCATTACGTACTCTAAATTCCATGAACCTGTCGGAGAATCAGCTTACAGGTCCAATCCCGGATAGCTTGTCATCTTTGAGACTAAGCCTGCTTGATCTTTCCCGCAACAGATTAACTGGTCGGATACCTGAATCTCTCTCAATTGAAGCTTACAATGGTAGTTTTGCTGAAAATCCTGGTCTCTGCAGCGAAACAATCAGCTTCTTTAACCGATGCTTGCCTGAATCTGGGATGTCAAGAAATATCCGAACGCTGATTCTTTGCTTCGCTATAGGTTCATTGGTCCTGCTTGTCGCACTTGCATGCTTTTTGTACTCAAAGAGGAGAGAAAAGGGTGATGAATGTTCGCTAAAGGAAGATTCATGGGATGTGAAGTCCTTCCATGTGTTGACTTTTAGCGAGGAAGAAATTCTTGATTCGATCAAACAAGACAATCTAATTGGAAAAGGAGGGTCAGGAAACGTGTACAAAGTATCACTTGCAAATGGTAAAGAACTTGCTGTGAAACATATTTGGAATACGGATTGTGGGGGCAGGAAAAAGACCTGGAGCAGTACCCCAATGATCAGCAAAAGTGGAGGGAAGTCCAAAGAATTTGATGCAGAGGTGGAGACCTTGAGCTCGATAAGGCATGTGAACGTGGTCAAGCTGTTTTGTAGCATTACCAGCGAGGACTCAAACCTGTTAGTATACGAGTACATGCCTAATGGAAGCTTATGGGATAGGCTCCATACTTCAAGAAAAATGGAGCTGGACTGGGAGACCAGGTATGAGATTGCTTTAGGAGCGGCTAAAGGGTTGGAGTATTTGCACCATGGATGTGAAAAGCCAGTAATTCACAGGGATGTGAAGTCGAGTAACATTTTATTGGACGAGTTGTTGAAGCCCAGAATTGCTGATTTTGGACTTGCCAAGATTCTTCAAGTCAATAGTGGCAAGGATTCCACTCAAGTAATTGCTGGAACACATGGTTATATAGCTCCTGGTAAGTTTATTTTACCTGTTGTTATTTTCTTCTAGTGTTCCTAGCGTGGAATCTTTGGTAGTTTTAAGGATTGCTAAATTAATAATATGATCTTGCAGAATATGGATACACATGCAAAGTGAATGAGAAGAGTGATGTCTACAGCTTTGGAGTGGTACTAATGGAGTTGGTGAGTGGAAAGAGGCCGATAGAGCCAGAGTATGGAGACAACAAAGACATAGTTGATTGGGTATCCAGCAAATTGAAGAATAAAGAGGAAGTCTTTAGCATATTAGACTCAAGATTTCCCGATGTTTTCAAGGAAGATGCTATCAGTGTATTGAGAATTGCAATTCTCTGCACTGCAAGACTTCCCACATTGAGACCTACCATGAGAAGCGTGGTCCAAATGCTGGAAGATGCTCAACCTAGTAAGCTGGTCAGTATTGTTGTCAGTAAAGCTGAGAATAATCACAAAAGCAAGAGGATGAAGACAGAGAAGTTCAATCCAGATCCTAATGACTCGTCATTTGGTTAAGGCACTTGTAAACTATTAACTAGTCTCTAAGTTTTCCCATTTACAAGCTCTTGAATAAGCATGGAGACATGACTGAGTACGGTAAGTAGTTGAGACAGAAGGGAATGCAAAAAATCCAGTAATCATATGGCCTTTTTGTTCTACGGTAAGTAGTTGAGACAGAAGGGAATGCAAAAAATCCAGTAATCATATGGCCTTTTTGTTCTAAAACACAACCAGATAGAAGTCATGTAAGCATCAGTTGAGATGATCCATCTTCAATAATAAGATGATAATGTCGAAAGTCCGATTGCTTGTTTGTTTATCTTTGAAGTTCAAAGGATATATTGGCTCACTCCTGATCAGATTATAAAATAAGACGAATTGTTGTTGCTACTACCGCATTACTGAAAAGTTCACCTAATTTCACCATTTGTCATCAACCAGAGAGAACTAATAAAGGACCAGAAACGATGACCTCTTACAGGGTGGTCAAGTTGGTAGAGGGATCTCTTTAAACGCCTTTTGGAAGACCATTCTTTAAGAATTCGTACATAAGTTCCGCACATACATTTTGGCGACATTATAGAGGTGATAAAGATAATATATGTTGTAATCAATGTAAATATATTTAGCCACTAATTAGGTTTTTTAATTTAATTTTAAGTTTTCTTTCTTATTTCAACTTTTTTTAAGTAGTCTAATACTTTTGTGTATAAATAGAACTATCCTTTCTATTATACTACATACAATATATTGTATGAAATAATTAATTCTCTATCACTTTTTATTTGGTATCAGAGATGACCTTTATGATGTTGTTTTGATTTCTAGATATAGGTTTTTTTGGTTGTTGTCTAGTGATTCTTACACCTTCTTTGATTAATTTTATTCTTGCTAATCCTTTTTCCTTTTGTTACATTAATCTTCACCGTACACAAGATTTATTGTTCAGTTTCTCCTTGAACATATTCTTCTCATCAACATAACTTCAACTTCGGTGACCGGACTTTTATTGGGGCCTCCATGCACCCGTACTTGCCTCCTGAAGTTGCTGCCTTCTAGGTCACTCGTCTATATGTTGCAGGCACTGAGACCGTGTATGCAGCATGTCAGCATCTTGCATCCAATTACAGAGGATCACGGTGATTCCTCTCCTAGATGACCTAGTTAAACTGAACTAATATAGATGATTTTGACTAGCAAGTTCAATCTTTTTTTTTTTTGGCTAGTTTTCTTGCAATCTAGATCTACTCCTGAGGTTTTCTGGCCCTCCCAGATTTATTTTTGAGGTATGTTTTCTCAAATTTCACCTCTATCTCTTAGTTTCGGGTTTGAGCACCTTATTTTCTACACTATATTTTTTAGTTCCCATAACTGCTTTATGTAATTATCACTCTTTATCACCCATCCTATCACTATTATTTTTAATGGCTAAAATTATGATTTATGGACTCAAGAGATGTATAGTTTTTTTTAAAAGAAGACTTCTTTGGTGAATTGTTTATGGTCAATTTACCAAACTCATCCAATATGATGATAAGTTCACTAAGAGGATCGATCAAGAGGATATCAAAAATCATCAGATCTTAACTTGGTTTTGCAATACATTTCAACATAGTATTAAGCTAAAATTTTTGTCATTTTGACTATGATAAAGATGTTTGGGATTTCTTACAAACATTTTATATAATTTTGAATGATATCCATCAATAACAACTTTATCATCACATTTATTATATACATCGACAACGTAATCATACCATTTATAGTTGTGATATAGTTTGGCCTGATATAACCTCTACGAAAATTTATGTTGGCTTTCAAATGGTAATGTTTATGTCATTTACTTATAACTATTTGTATTAAGTTGGAGTTAATTAGTATTGCTTTTCTTCGTTGCATTCTACTACCTAAAGTTGACATAACTATTCGAGAAGTACACTTTGAGGAAATTTGATTTAGTACTCTCAGTGCCAAGTAATCTATCCATTTTACATATATGGTACTTGTTTCTCATTTACTGCTTTTGTCTCTACTTCTTTTAAGGGATTTTGTAGTTATTGTAAAAAGTATAGGCACTATATTTCTTCTTTTCCCAAACTTGAAGTTAAAAACAAGAATTATGGTTAAGATAATATAACAAAATCTCATATTAAGTCTTGATCTTTGAGTAATTTTACTATTGCTACTGCCACTAAGGGTTTTACTTTTAAAAATACTTCTCTTTTTTTCTTGAAAGAAATTTAGGCTATTCTTCAATAGATACAACTTAATTATTGTACTATTGCTCCTATCTTATATGTCACTCTCAGTTTAGTTCTTTGATTCTATCTATTATAATCATGTAACCTCTGAGTTATTTAGTTCTTTTTTCACTCCCTCTCATATACCAATTGTTCATACTGCTGATAATTCTATTTTACCTATTCAATATGTAGACAATATTTCTAAATCTCATTTATCCTTATTTGATGTCTTCTATATGCAAAAAAATATCTCTTAATCTTATTTCTATTGGTGTATTATATGAACTTGGTACTAATGTAACCTTTTTAAGGCATGGTTGTACTATGCATGATTAACAAAAAGCTAATGGTCTTAGCACATGGCAAAAACTTAGCCTTTTGGTTGAGCTAGTTGCCATCCATAGTTACTGTTGCTATTAGTTTTTCTAATATTTGTCACTTGCATCTTGGTTATGTTTCCTCTTCTAAATTATAATCTTTGATTTCTAGTGGATGTCTAGGATCTGATAAATATGATTAATTTGATTATATTTCATGTCAATTTTCAAAACATCATGCTTTTCCAATTAATATTAGTTATTTCTTCTGTACCATTTAATCTCTTTCATTATGATATTTGGGGTCCTGATCCTAATGTTAACATAGGTGGTTCTTGAATTTTTTTAATCTTTATTAATGATTATTTTCACTATAAAAAGACTTATCTGATAAAAAAGTCATTGTGAGTTACCCTCAGTTTTTAGGGTTTAGGGTCAACTTCTATTCAATTTGTTAATATGATTAAAAATTTTCTTATAATAAAAAATAATGCTATGGAATACCAAGACATTACACTTTTTTAATCTTTTTCTAGTTATGAAATTGTTGTCCAAAGTTTCTATCTTGGTATCTTTTAACAAAATGGTTGTGTAGAACATAAACATATGCATACTCTGGAAACTGTTTGATCTCTCATTATATCATCTTCTTATCTTAAACTTCTTTTACAAAAATTTATATAATTAATCATATCCCTTCTGCTGAAATTAATAATACTTCTCTTTATAAATGTCTCTATGTTTATTTTCCTAATTATCATAAATTTAAGTTTTTGGCTCTGTAGGTTTTATCTATATTCAATCATATAAGTTCACCAAATTAGAATATCAAGTTTGATTATATTGTTTCTTGGGATATGGCATTAAACATAAGGTTTATTGGTGTTGAGATCCTCTTTCTCAGCATCTTCGTACTATTTGTAACGTCATTTTCTAGGAACATAAGATGTTTTCTTCTTTATCTATCTTTAAAGTCACTCCATCTCTTACCTTCTTTATTAATCTTGATATTACCTTATTTCTTGATGATTCTTTTGCAGGTATAGATTGCTCAACAAGTTTTGATCCATATCTACTCGCGCTTGATGATCTTCCTTTTGTGGATCCTTAACTTGATTGTTATACTGTTTAGTCTTTTTTTGATCCTCCACTTCTTTGCCATTCTTGTATAAGTCAACATAGCATTACTCTTTATAATTACCATGCATCATTATTCTATAATTATATATTAATGAAATAGTCATTATTACTGATGATACATACGTTATTCTTAGGTCTTGAGGTTATTTTTATTCTATAGGGTATCATTTATCTTAAGCCAAGTGTGCTACCAATCTTATCTCTTGTGCAAGTCTTATTAATGATAAAATTATCAGTACTCCTATTAACGATAATGCTCATTTTTATGCTTTTGATGGCTTTCCTCTTCCTATCTTTACTTTTTATTATTAGCTTGTTGGTAGTCTTATTTATCTTACTATTATTAGTCCTAATATTATTTATTATATTCATATTATTAACCAGTTCATGATAGTGCCTCACACCACTTACTATGTGGCTTTTTGTTGTATTCTTCATTACATCAAAGGTATCCTATTTCATGGTCTTCACTACTCCAGCTCATTTTCTCTTTGATCACAAGGTTATTCAAATATTGACTGGGCTTATGACCCTACAAACAGTTGATTTACTGCTTATTGTTTCTTTTTGCTTGGTGATTCACTTATCTCTTGGTGTAGTAAGAAGCAAACAATTATCTCTTAATCCAATATTAAAGCTGAATGTCGATTGCTTACTTATACTACTTCTAACCTTCTATGCCTTTGCTAATTACTTCAAAGTATGGACATTTTGTTTTCTTTTGCTATGATAGAATGCATAAAGTACCCACATTTCATATTAATTCCCTATATATTAATTGAAAAATGCTTATAATTATGGATTATAATTATATAATTTGCATTTTGTGGAGGAGATTGGAGATTTGGATTAAGATAAGCTTAAAGATGGCAATTTAGCAAAGAAGGAATAATATCATAAATTTAGAAAAAGATTGAAGGACTATAGAAGAAAAATTTTAAAAGAGGGCGTTCCTACGCCTTAATCAATATGACTACTCCAGAATTTAACATGATTAAATGGATGAGACCCACCATCTAAAGTCAGTGGATCCTAGTTATGTCTATCCCTGTTTTGATCTATTTAAAAGTTTTGAATAGGAAGTGTTGGCCCCCAAATTTTTTTTCTTGATGAATAAGCATGATTTAAATAATTTTGAGGTTTTGATAGAT
>JAOTIZ010000006.1:6580299-6594266 GCA_027123425.1 Erythroxylum panamense | reverse complement strand
CATATGCAATAAACCTGTTCCTCTATAGTTAGAGGCCAGTAGCATGCTCAGTCAGTGAATGCAATGAAATCCTATCAGCCTGTCCCAATTTACCATAATACCCTTGCTATCAGTAACGGGATGTTACAATTTTATTTTGTTTATAACACTAATTTTGTTATCTTATGACTTATAGTTTCTTGGTGGGACCAATTAAAAAATGATGTTCCAAAATTGAAAAGGTTTGGAATTTAGATTTTAAGTCAATATGTGAGTGCAACAGGTTGTAAACGAAACTGGAATACATTTGAATTTATCCATTCAAAGAAAAGTAATAGATTAGAGCATAAGAGATTGAATAACTTGGTTTTTATTCGTTACAATTTAAAGCTTCGGGAAAGGTATGTTATTATCATTATTAATTTCAATATAATTTCTTATAATTTTCTAATAATTAAATTTAATTGTTGACTAGGAGTCTTATTAGTACAAGTAGTTCAACTGATCCAATTTTCATTGATAATATTGATCTTTTGGCATATTAGGTTTCTAAAGAACCGAATTTGGTAGATGTCAATGACTTGGAAGATAATCTTGGATGGGAAAACATTGGCATGTCATTTGGTGTATTAAATTTGAATGATAATGATGATGAAGCTCCTCTTAATGATAAGGATTTTATATCAAATAATAACTGGGTTAGTGCAGTTATAGCGGGCATCTTCCCGTTGACGATTGAATTTCGTTCCAAGTTTTTTATTTTTCTCTTCTTTTAATTTTACTTATATTTGATGTTTATATTAAATTCTATATATGTAATATAACTGTAAATGTTTTTGTTTCAGGTTTAACTTTTACTTGAATGTTTCTTCGTCATGAACTCTTTTTACAAATTGTTTAAGGATATTTATTTTTCTTTTTATTGAATGTTTTGATATAATTATTATTTATTAAAATGATAAAATTGTATTATTATAATATTTTAAATATTTTGTATTATTCTTAATTTTATATTTGTATAATGATGATTGTCTTTTATATTAATTGTGATTATTATTTATATGTGAAATATTTAAAAATTATTGTTATTTCATATTAATTGTAATTATTATTTATTATTATGACTTTTGGAAATAGGGTTGATGTAAACTTGTAAAGTATACAATACAACTGTACAATATATTAATGAACTATTTTGCAAAATTTAAAAATTTTAGAGATTATTTTATAAATTTAAAAAATTAGCCAAAACGGTACCTGATATTGATTGATATCAGTACAATACGGTATTTGCAACTTTGCTCTTAAGAGCAAGCTAGAATATAAATATGTTTTCATTAAACAAAAAATTAAATAAAAACAATTCATATTAAAACAGAATTTAACATGAAAATTAATTATTTGTATAATGAGTTATTTATATTTATAAAAATAGAGATGCATTCTTAAATTTTATATGTTAAGTAATTAATTTATGAATATTTAGTGACAATACAATTTAGTATGTCAAAAGGTAAAACATTAGGAACTTACCTATTAAAAATTGGAAATCTTAGAAGTTTACCGATACCTTTTTTCACTTCCACTATATCTTGTACACATATTCGCCGTTAATATGGGCTCGTTGAAAAATACTTTTGGGCTTTCTTTGTGACCATCAATCACGTATAATTATGGCAAGATCACCATTTTTACATGTTGATTGGATTTGATAGTTGATTCTATTAGAATTTTTAATATGAGCATAATATAGAGATCATTAATAATAATTAGACTTAGATTAATTATTATTAAAATGACTAGAACTAATCATTTAGTTAATTGAACCTTATATTTATAAACTTTTTAATATTTTCACGTTTAATCAATATAGGATACTATAATAGATACAGAAAGTTCCAACTTATTGATATGTATAAACACTTGCAGTGTTGATTGGATTATGAAATTTGTTCTGCATTGTTATTAAGTGACCATGTAGTCGCATGAAAATGAAAAAAAATACCGAGCTGCACCTTCACAAGCTTTGCTTAATATAACATAGGAACATTCTGAGTCCCATTTCCACAAATGTCTTATCCTCATCTGATTAGAGTTGCTCAAGTATTAAATTTTGTTTTTATTTCAAATATTCATTATTTCAAGCAGAGACTGACACAGACAGGGAGAGAGACGATGTATGTGATTGTTGCAGATGAGAAATACTGGAAAATGAGGAATGTAAGCAACAAGTTGTACTATTTAGTTTTTTGTACCCTTCTTAGTTTAAAATTATCATTCGAACCCCTTTTATGGATTTTGGAACATGTTCCCTCCCCTTGTAATGGGAATTCCCCTACAATGATCATGTGGTGAAGAATATATCAAAAGTTGTATGCTCTATCATCCATTTAACAAGAACCTGAAGGATTTTAAAATAATGTTACTTCAAGTAATCATCATAGATTCAACTGATGTTTTATTATTAGTAGTATCGATTACATACGGGACTGGAAACAAGTAGAACATGAGTCCAAGTTTGGGACTCGTTCGTAAATAGGAACTTTTTATCCTCTCGTACTTTTATATTATTTGCATAGTTTTCCGTTTTAAGGTGGATTCTTGTACTAAGCTATTGACATCTTCTAAGATTAGCATGTCATAAGTTCCTGATTTCTGCAGCACGGGAAAAGAAAATGGCTGTCCTGTCCCTCTCTGGAATTTTGAACAGAATAGAGACGAGCCAACTCGATATTTGTATACACAAACCTGACCGACCCAACATTTGGACAATCCTAATTACTAGGATGGAAAACAAGTGAAGTGATGGTTTATGGCCCATAAATATTAGCTTGTAGTGCACACCATTCTTTGAATATAATGGTGTAGGTACATATCTTCAGCGAAGCAGATAAAGTATAATGATCATCATGTTACGGGAAAAATGGAAGTGACCGGTGTTTATGACCGTATGATATATAACATAAAAGCAACACAAGTAAGTTTCGAGTATCTTATTTACAGCGTCTGACCATCTAATTGTGGATGGTAGGCGTTAAAGAAGTTTATGCTCACCCCTTATTGTTTGAAAGTTTTCTTCCAAAAAATACTCAGGAAGAGCAGATCCCTATCATTGACTATCAAACATCCCATTAAGCTTGAAAACATGATCTGAGAAGGTTTCCACTATATATGATGCAGCAATGAGGTGTTTAATGACTACGAAGTGGCATTTGCTGAATCTGTCCACTACACTATAACACTCGATTTTTTCTTTGATTTTGGAAGACCCTTTATAAAATTCATACTAAATTCTTCTCAATATCCCCGTGATATTAGTAGCAATTGCAACTTCACCAGATATGCCACATTTTCATGTTTGTTCCTTTGACAGGTAAAGAATGTCTTGACATAATTTTCTGTATCCATGCTCAAATCCTTCTAGTAAAAGACGTTTTAATCCTTTTGATCATTGTTACAATCCCAAAATGGCCTCCTTATGGCCCATTATGGCTTAATGATACCAAATTTCTATGCAGTTCCTTGTGAAACCCAATTACCAATCATCAATTCCATCTCAAAAGTTTTTCCCTCCGTTTATAGTTACTTGAGTTTAACCCTCCTATTTCCAGTTGCCTGATGATGTATTTAATTGTCAAATCCTTCTCTTAATTGCTTTTAAATTCTTCTAAAAGCTTCTTATAAACTTGTGATACTACTAATGTGAGTAATTCCATGCTAGTTATTCTTGATAAAACTTCAGCAACTTTATTCTCCTTACCACTCTGATACACCATTTTGAAGTCATATCCAAAGAGTTTAGGAAGCCATGCCTACTGGAAGGGAGTAACAATCTTTTGCTCAAGAAAATAATTAAGACTTTGATGGTTAATGTGCACTTTAAATTGTTTGCCGTTGAGGCTGTGGTTTCATTGCTTAATAGCCCTAATGAATGCTACGAACTCATTAGGAGCTTAATGGTGATTTCCAATTTTGGCTTCAGTCCCTTTAAGAAAAAATATATTAGACATTTAACGAAGAGTGATAACTTTTTAGAATGTTTATCAAACTAGGTGTAATATTCTTGCACTAAGTTCTTTTGTTTAAGTTTTTTAAAATCACCCATGAGATCTTCAAATATTTCTTTGTCAATGCTCTGTTTAATGATGTTATCAAGCTCCTCTCACTCTAGGGTTTCCTTCCTTGATCAGTTCCTTATCGCCAGTTGGTACCACTCTTAGGCGGTTTCTTCCAGATGCATCATCGTAATCTCCTCTTTTTTACCGTCATTAGTGTTATTAAGTGCATAGAATTGTTCTCACTTAAACAATCATCCTCTTACTATGCTTCCTTTAAACACTGAAAAATCTATCCTACTGAACCATGTGGGAATTGTATAGCCTTTTGTTTTCTGACATCATTTTTATAAGGAGTGTCACCTAATCTTTCTCAAATGAGTTCTGGCCTTGGTTTCTCGCTACTATATATATGAACTAATATAGCATAGTCTTTTACTCTCTCAGCTTCTCTTTTTTTTTTTTTACCTATCAATTTGACTTTGTTTCTCTATTAACAATTTTTCATTCCACACTTAATTCTCTAATAACATTTTTAGGCTCTTCTCAATTCTTAGTTCTAGTACTATGGTCTGTCATATTGAAGAACCATCAAGGTTCGTCTATTTTGATACCAAATTGTTACATGAAAAATGAAAATAATGACGAGTGTTTGTGATTGATACAAAAAAAATGCAAGAAGAAGATGATCAAAAGGGTAGGAGAGAGAATGAAAGAGAGAAAATGGAGAAAGGATAACATAATATGATTCAAATCTTGGAATTTTGTTATAACAATATAGGACTGCTGACAACTAATATTTCGCTATGTGTAAGGCAACATTTTATGCATCATAAGTATCATTATCTTTGTATTCATACAAAAGTTCATTTTGTTTATCTAACCATTGCAGTTTATATTTCATAAGCATCAATGTCTCCATATTCCTACATAACTTCGTTTTGCTTCCCTAATGACTACATAATCTTCGTAATTGTTAGTTCCCACATTCCTCATCTCCTTCCAACAGATCAGTTGATTAAGATGTAACAAGAACACATGGTGCTTAGGATGTGATGCAATATATATTTGGCCTCTTTATACAAAGATATACATTTAGCTTTTTGACTAAGTTCAAGTACTACAGTTTAGAAACCAACTTTTCCCTATCAAGATTTACAGTTTCATGTTATATTTATGATCACCTCAATAAAAACCCACCCACTGCCTTACTTCTCCATCTCCTTCCTTTACAACCTCCATTTGACCTTTTTTATTGTTAGGCCCGGGTCTCATTTCCTAATCCCGAAGTGACCATTGGGGGCGATCAGGAGAGATCATGCGAGAGACACGTTGAAACCACTCAACTAGTAAGAAATTTCAGAGTCAACATTGGTGGGTTCGCCACAGTGAAAGTCTTTACTTCGTCGCGGTGATGTTCCACAGTCTACAGAACACACCCTTTGGGACAAATACGTCGCAGCAAATTTAGTGCAAAATTTTTTTAGAAAAGGTTCGCCTCGCCGAAACTTTCTGACAGAACCCAGACCACCAATATTCAACAACACAAAATACATCCATACATGCATACAATTCTTTCAACACAACGTCCTATTCCAACACTAACATACATACAATCTCCACAAAGAAGATAAACATAAACATACACAAAAGGAACTTCTTCAATTCTTCATTTCATTAATAAATCAAAAGAGTTTGAGCAAGCTTCACTTACATATCATCATACATATCACTAACTTAAACAAAATAAATAAGGATGCTCAATGTTGATATGCCTATAAAGCTATCTAAAATAGTCACTAAATTAGTACAAAAGTCTCTAACTATCTTGGAATTTTTGATGTTTTGCAATGATCAACGATCTTCTCGTTCTGCACCTAATGAGTGAAAATAATGGGTTGAGCTACAAAGCTCAGTGGCTAATACATTGATAGCCATCGGTAACTAGCCACAAATTCAAGCATACGTATTTATATATCTAATTAACTCAAGCACTTTCAATTCTAGTTCCAAAACTCAAAGTTAAGCATTTCATCACATAGAACATATCATATATCCAACCATCCATGCACAATACTCAATTATTCATCATGTTCACAAATCAAATGCAATGTAAAACAAATGGTTAGAGGTTTCTATGGAAATGAAATGAAGAAACCGAAGTTTATACTATAAACAAAATGAGTCTATTTTTTGGAACTCATATGCCACAAGTGGGTAGCCGGGAGAAGGCTTTAGCCAAGGTGCATGTGACGAACAAAAATGGTTCCACTCTTGCCCAAACAAAAGCATATATTCATGCTCAAATCATTTCATCATATGATTTTTCTTCTTTTCATTTAGACAAAAGGTTACAACCTCTTTCAAGGTATAACCTAATCACAAATCATCATGCATTATCAAATCTTCACAACAATTTAAAAAAATTAAGCAATTTAGATGTACACACAAATAGGCAAGAATTTGCCCAATCACACAATAACTATAAATACATTACCACTTAATTTTAGTTGAAAATCTAAGTTCAATTGTGCCCTTCCTCTTGTTCTTGGATAGTATTTTCTTAGTTTCCTAACACAAACCAATTTTCTTATTCAAACAACATTCAAAGGAAATTCATAAAGCTTCAATAATAAAAAATGTTAAAATTGAACTATAACCCTTTCAAAATCCAGACCTTCGGGCCAATTTTTCATGAACATTATGATCAGGTAAATAAAGCAATTTGATAGCACTTTCTTCTAAAAAAATGTTATTCATTGTCTTAAGCTTCTAATGACACTAAAATCATTTAATTTGGTTCAATAATTTGAAAGTTATACCCTAAACATTTTCAGATTGTTCTTATACTAAAATAATACTTTGTGCTCAAATTCCATCCAAAAATTGTAATTCTTAGAGACTGAATTAAAACTCACTTTCTTTAGACAAACTGTAGCCCTATGTCGCTAGTTTATTCTAAATTAAAAATCACTCCATTTGGATAATTACAGAATAAGACCAGCTTAAAATACCGATTCATGTTCAAGTTGTGCAGGAAACTTCGCCACAACGAACTTTCACAGAAGTCTACGCAATGAACATGTTTTGCTACATTTTCCAATTTTTAACCTTCCACATTTCACATATAACCCATCTTGTACCTAAACCATCTTTTCTATTTCATTTTCAACTTCATTTCAACTTAATATCATTCACAGATAAATCATGATCCAACTTTGATCATTAACCCAAAAAGAGAAATCAACAACTTCCTACACATATTCAACTTCATTTTCACCTTCATTTCACTTCTAACTATGACCAAATATGCTTCATTCAACAAATCAAGAAGGGTTAATGCTTATATTTACTTGTTTAGCTTCAAGATCTTCAAACTATTCAAGATCTCTCTTGAAAGCTAAGAAAATTGAAACCCTAGCTTAGCTTTCTCCTCTTTTCTCTCCTTCTCTTTGCATTTTTCTTCTCTTCTTCCCTCATTCACGTTTTCTTCTTCTTCCAAATGCAAGACAACACTTTTCTTTCCAATTATGCCCTTAATGAGTGTAAAATGTCCATTTTACCCCTCCCTTTAATGCTTATGATCTTTATCCTTAAGTGATCTTCCAAAAATGCCCTTCATTAATACACTCTTACTAATCTAATTCTACCTTTTCTATTCTAATTTCTAATAACTACTTATGCTCACTAAATTAATGGACCCAATTCTAAAAATAAATAAACAATTTATTAAATAAATAATTAATTAATAATTAATAACATGAAAAAAAATTGAAAAAAAATTGGGGTCCAACACTTATAACTTCTCTCACTTTTTCTGTGTAATGGATCTCCATCCTATTTTTTTCTTTTTCCTGACTCTTTTTCCAATAACCTATCCTTTAAAAACTTTTAGTGGTTCACAAGCTCAATTCTTCAGTTTAGTTAAAGCTTTTATTTAGGGAATACCTTTTCTAACAGGGGTATAGCTAGAGGGAAACCATAGTGTAATTACTAGAGTTACTTGTGACGGTGAAGGGAAGTTAAGTTAATTAACATAATAGGTTGGTCACTAAGTAGTCATTTTTCCATTAAGAAATTGCTCTTACTTTGTTAGTAATGTGCATAAATGTAATATCTTTTTATATTTCTATGATTCACTTAGTATTCTAATGAATTCACGTAGTATTCTAATGAGTTCTAGAATGTTGTATTACAACTATAAATAGCTAAGTTCATCATCATATCTGTACAAGTTAATGAAGTAAAAATAAAAGAAGAGCAAACCAAGGTTTTAGCTCCAAATACTCTCCCATTCTTGGGCTAATTTCTCAACATATTTGGTATCAAATTTAGGTTTAGAACCTCAAAATCTTGGTGAGATTAGCAACAAAAGATGGTAAACCATAATCATGATGGTTCTCCAATTGTCTTATTTTCTAATAGGCATTATGATAATTAGTGTGTTAAGATGAAGACAATTTTAAGATGACTAGATTTATGGAAATATGTTGAGGATGGATATGAAGAAATAAAAGCATCAACATCCACTCTCCGACCGACAAAAGAGGACTCTCAAGAAGTATAAAATGAAAGACTTTAAAGCACTCTCAATGATCTAACAAGGACTAAGTCCAAATATTTTCTTAAGAATTATAGGAGCAAAAAGAGTCGAAGAAGTATGGGAGATTCTCCACAAGGAATTTCAAGGGAATGTGAAAATTAAGAATGTCACCCTTCAAACTCTTAGAAGAGATCTTGAAAAATTGAAGATGAGTGAGTCAAAAAACATTTAAGATTGCTACAAAAAGATCACTAAAATGGAGGTTACTCTTTAAAACCCATCTAAACTTGCTAACTAGCAGAATTGTAGATAGCTTATCCACAAACATGAGGAGGAGATGGGCATTGGACTACGCTTATCACCGGGACCCATATGACCTTAGACTCTAATTTCTTTTTTGTATTATATTAGAAAAATTGCACATTTGGATATTAAATAACTGTTTTTAATTAAATCTCCTATTTTCAAAAAAGAAAGGATCACTAAAATTGTCAATGAAATGAAGACATTTGGCGAAAATATTAATGACAGGAGAATTATGGAGAAAATTTTTGTTAGTCCACCACTAAAATTTGACTCGATGGTATCTATAACTAAAGATACAAAAGATATTTCCTCGTTAAGTGTGCAAGAATTGATGGGATCCTTGAAGGCTCATGAGAGAAGAATTACTAGGCATACTAAAAAGCCCATCGAAAGTGCTTTCTATTCTAAGATAAATTTCAAACCCCTAACCCAAGAAGGCGAGTAAGATAATAACCAAAGAGGAGGACATGCACAAAGAGGTGGTAATAGAGAATATGACATAAATTTAAGAGGAAGAAGAAGAGGAGAAAACAATTTTCAAAGATCTTTTAATATTGAAAATTTTCAAAATTGCAATATTTGTGGCGAAAGTAACCACATTTAGAAAGACTGTTGGCATAAAAGTAAACCATAATGCTACCATTGTAGGAATTTTGTTCCCATTCAAAAGGATTGTAGATTAAAGAACAACCAACAAGCATAATTTTTTTAAGAAAAGCAAGGATAAAGTAATTTGTTTTATGTTTGTCACATAACAATCGAATCTAAAAATTATGTGTAGTATCTTGTAATGGGTGTACAATCACATAGGAAGAGATAATTCCATTTTTGTTAATATGGATAAGCTTTTGAAAACACAATTAACAATAGAAAATCATGTTATTGTACAAGGACAACGATTGGAAACTATTGGTGTCCAAACAAAGAATGGTAAGAAGATGACTCGTGATGTGTTGTGTGTTTTAGATTTGAATCAAAATTTGCTAGTCTTTGACAACTTTTGGAGCATAAATATGCAATTAATTTTGAGAATAATGAGTGCTCTATTTATAACAACAAGGATGGCAGATAACTAATTGTCGAGAATACAATGGAGAAGAACACAAGCTTTATAATAAATTCTAATTATAGTGGATACCAAGTGTTGAAAACTTAAGCAATTGAAGACTCATGGTTATGGCACAAAATACTTGGGCACTTAAAATTTATGCATCCCCAAAATCCTTCAACAAAAGAGGATGACTTATATATTTCCAATAATTAAGGAGAAAAATTAAGTTTGTGAAGGATGTGCACTTGGAAAGCAAAATTGACAACTATTTCCTAATGGAGTTGCATGGAGAGCTAATGAAATTTTAGAGCTTGTTCATACGAATGTTTGTGGATATATAAGGACAACATCTCATGAAAGTAGCAAGTATTTTATTCTCTTCATTGATGATTTTTCAAGAATGACTTGGGTGTATTTTATGAAAGAAAAAGCTGAAGTGTTATTAATATTTAAGAAATTCAAAAGTCTTGTTGAAATCCAAAGTGGCTATAAAATAGAAACTCTTAGTAGTTTTAGGGGAAAATAGTATACTTTAAATGCATTTTAGGAATTTTATAAGGATGAAGGCATAGAAAGACAACTCTTAGTTTGTTATACATCACAAAATAATGGTGTAGTTAGAAAAATAAAATCAAGTCATGATAGAGATAGCAAAATCAATGATTCATGACAAATGACGACCAATAGATTTTTAGGCTGAAACAGTATAAAAAGCAATGTATTTGCTAAGTAGAAGTCCTATAAAACTGCGTAGCGTCATATTCCAATTGAAGCATGGAGTGGAAGGAAGGCATTAGTGAAAATTTTGAAGGTGTCTGTTATGCTTAAATTCCAAAGGAGAAAAGAACCAAATTTGATGAAGTAAGTGAAAATATATATTTTTGTTGTTTACAACTCTATGTCTAAAGGTTATCAGTTATAGAACTTGAAGACAAATAAAATTTTTATTTGTTGAGATTTTTTATTTAATGAAAATGTCACTTTAAATTGGAATGATGAAAACACAGAAAAGGATTTGTTTTGCAATATGATAATGAAGAAAAATAGGAGGATAAAGAAACTTTAAGCAGTCCTCTTTTTTTTTTTCCAAATTCTAGTTCCCTAACCTCAACTCCAAAGAAAATGAGGAACTTAAGTAATGTTTCTACAAGCTAAACCTTTTTTTACGAGAACCGAAAATTTTTGAAGAAGCTGTTGAAGTGAAAGATTGGAGGAAGGAAATGGAAGAAAAGATTCATACAATTGAAAAGAACAAGACTTGGAAACTTGTTAAGAAATCTCAAAACAAGGACATCATTGGAGTGAAATGGGTTTACAAAGTGAAGCTTAATTCATATGGCTCAATTCAAAGGAAGAAGGCAATACTTGTAAGGAATACTTACAACAATTCAAAACTGACTACAATGAGACATTTGCATTAGTTGCAAGACTTGACACCATTTATGCTCTAATTGCCATAGTAGCCCAAAAAGGATGAAATATTTATCAACTTGATGCCTAATCTACATTTTTAAATGGAGAATTGAAAGAAGAAGTTTATATTCAACAACTTTAAAGTTTTATCAAGAAAGGAGAAGAAAACAAAGTGTATAATTTGAAGAAAGCTTTATATAGATTGAAGCAAGCACCAAGGACTTGGTATAGCCAAATTAATTCTTATTTTGCAAAACAAGGGTTCAAAAAAGTAAGAGTGAGTTAACCTTGTATGTGAAGATTCAAGGTAATTCAAGCATTCTCATTGTTGCTTTATATATTGTTGATTTGTTTTATACTAGGAACAATGAAAAAATAATTGTTAAATTTAAGGAAGACATGATGAAAAGATATGAAATGAATGATATAGGATTGTTATATTATTTCCTTAGTATGGAGATTTATTAGCAAGATGACGCAGTTTTTATTTGTCAAAAGAAGTATGATAAAAATGATCTTACAAATTTTGGCATGAGGGATTGTAATCCTTTATCCACACTTTATCTTACAATTACAAGACCTGATAGTATGTTTATTATCAGGATTTATGCACAAAACTACACTACAAAATGTTGATGTGCGAGTTTTGCATTCTCTTTTGTTCTTCTTCTTTTGGCTAGGAATATATTTTTGTAGCCAAAAGGCTTTAGCTATAAAATGATTTTCGTAGCTAAAAGTCACATATCCTATAGTTTCAATTAAAAACATATTTTCATAGCCAAATATTTTCATTCTTCTTCTTTTGACTAAGAATATAATTTGAGTTAAAAACATTTGGCTACAAAAATATATTTGTAGCCAAATTTTAGCTATAGGCTAATTTTGGCCAAATGTACTTAGATACAAAATGATTTTCGTAACATTTGGTTACAAAAATATATTCATAGTCAAATGTTTTCATTCTTCTTTTTTTGGCTGCGAATATACTTTCGTAACTTAAAGTCACAGATCTTATAATTTGATTTAAAAACATTTGGCTAAAAGAATGAAAACATTTGGTTAGAAATATTCATAGCTAAATGTTTTTATTCTTCTTCTTTTGGCTACAAATATGCTTTCGTAACTAAATCGCTTTCGTAACTAATAGTAACATATCCTATAATTTCAATTAAAAACATTTGGCTATAAAAATATATTCGTAGTTAAATGTTTTCAATCTTCTTTTTTTAGCTATGCATATACTTTCGTAGCCAAATGCCTTTAGCTACAAAATGATTTTTGTAGCTAAAAATCATAGATTATATTAAAAACATTTGGCTACAAAAAATATTTGTAGCCAAATGTTTTCATTCTTGTTTTTTTTGACTACGAATATATTTTACAATCAAATGCCTTTAGCTATGAAATAATGTTGCAATTAATTAAATGTGAATTTTTATCTTCAACATTGGTGAATATGAGAGACATTTTGTGAAGGTGAAAGTATGTTTTTATTGGTGAATTAAATATAGATTTAAAGTTTATTAAGTTTGGTTTTAAACAGTGCAATTTTCAAGTTTATTGGAATTTTCTAAAGAAAGTTATAGTTATTTTATTAAAGATTGTTTAGTTTTAGAGTTTGTATTTTTTTTTAATAGCTGATACTTAGCACAGATATTATCTGACTGTGATAAAAATTTGAAAGAGAGAAATAAAAGCCTTTTTTTCTTCTACCTCTGTACCTTCTGATAATAGAATATGCATATTTATCTAAAACAATAATGAAAATGTGATGTCTACAGTTTTGAAGTGGGGTTGCTAGAACTAATTAGTGGGAGGAAGCCAGTAGAAGCAGATATTGGAGATAGCAAGATTGTCATTTACTGGCTATCGACAAAAATGAACCCTTTATTGGGTGTCATGAAGACATTGTACAAACGATTATCTGAGACTTGGGAGGGATGAGATGATCCAAGTTCTTAAGATTGTCATTCGCTGTAGCAGTAAAAGCCCAGCCTCTCCCTCGATCATGAACAAGATTGTTCTGTTGCTGCTGGATGCCGACCCCTATAGGTTGAGTCTTACAAATCGTTGATTTATGACTTGGAATTTGTTGAGAAATATTTGAAAGCACTTGGAAACTATTTGTTTTACTTTAGGAATAATTGTTTCATTTTTAAGATACTGTTAGTTTGTTGCATAAGTCAAAACGTGGTCTATATTCCCACTAACTATTTTTTTGTTGCAATATTTTAGCTGTTTTTTGTTTTTTTAGTTTGTGATGTATGCCTATTTACGTATAGGCCTTTTTCATATTATGTGAATAAGAAATTGCAGTCACTTTTGTCTTATTCTTCATTATTTAACTTAGTCAGTCAAATAAAGCTTTCCCTTTGACTAACAATCTTGGTATCAGTGCTCGTGCGAGAGACAAAGAGCACCACAACCTATTTCCTTTTTTTTCTCTTCTCTTCCAGGTTCAATCATGAACAGGTCGCTCATCTGTAGTGCATCGCTGTTAAGTCAAAATGACTTTACTTAATATGATTTTGATGTATAACAATAAGAGACAAAATAAAAGTAGTTAGAAAAGCAGACGCAGCAAAACAGATGAAGAAAAACAAAAGCAGACGAAGCAATA
>JAOTIZ010000006.1:6558549-6580199 GCA_027123425.1 Erythroxylum panamense | reverse complement strand
ATAATCAAAGTTTTCCAAAGTTTTTGATTAATTAGAATCTATCGGAAGTTCTGTAAAGGAACTTTATTTCTAACAAATGATTTTGAAAGAGTTTTCAAAAAGGAGAATACACAATTCAACCTCCCTTCTCGTGCATTCTATATCATACTTTAATCATTGTATTAACGTGTGATTCACTTCAATCGCAACTAATTTTTTCCCTTATTGTGAACTAGTGTTTTCGCTAAACAATGATCTCACTCATCTCTCATATGTTAACCGCAACTCATGGCAACTAATGGAGTCTCACTAACAACCTTAGGTGTTTCAATGACCTCCCAGCCTTTGATTCCCATTTTAATGGGGATTCCTATGAGTTTTGGTCCATCAAGATGAAGACCCTCTTGTAATATGAAGATTTATGGGATTTGGTTAAGGATGAATTTGCATACCTAAACAGAGATGCGCAATGATTGAAGAAAAACAAGAAGTGTGATGAAAAATCTCTCTTTTTTCTTTAACAAGTAATGCATGACAACCTCTTCTCCATAATCACATCAGCATTGACTTTAGAGGTATGGTAGATTTTGAAGATTGATTTTTAAGGCTCCGATAAGGTAATCTCTGTGAAACTTCAATCTCTTCATCATGAGTTTAAGAATCTTCGAATGCAAAAAAGTGAGTCTATATAGGATTACTTGTCTAGATCTAGTATTGTAGTTAACAAAATGAGGTCTTATAGGAGGAAAATTACCGGTGAAATAGTAGTTGCAAAAATTCTGAGAACTCTTACTTCTCAATTTAATTTTGTTGTTGCTACGATTGAAGAGGCTCATGATATGTTTAAATATTCTTTTGATGAACTAATGAGTTCATTGCAAGCTCATGAAGATAGGATGAATCAGTTCCAAGACAAGCATGAAGAGCAGGCAATTCCAGTGAAAGGAGAGTTTTCTAAAGTCTCAAATTCTAATGGCAGAGGAAATGGTAGAGGAGGATTTCATGGTAGAGGCTGAGGTAGATGTTGTGGTGGCGGCAAAGGCCACAGCTAATCTGATCAACATAAGCAATCAAATTTTCAGAGAAGCTCAATTCAGTGCCATCATTGTAAAAAATTTGGGCACAAAGAAGCAAATTGTTGGGCAAATCAGAGAGATGAGTAAAAGCAAGCTAGTTTTATAGAGAGGAAGAGGCAAAAACATTGTTTATGGCACAATATTATGACACTGACATTCCTTTTGATGATATTTGGTTTGTTGATAGTGGGTGTTCCAGTCATATGATAGGTTCTCGATCATTGCTCAAGGAACTGGATTTATCATCAAAATCCAATACTCGACTTAGAGATAACACGATACTTGGAAGTGAAGGTAAAAGTAATGTTGCTATTTGTGTTAACCATAATAAAATGAAACTAATTCAGGATGTTTTGTATGTGCCTTATTTGAATCAAAATCTGATGAGTGTGGGTCAATTAATAGAGAGTGGATTGAGAATTATTTTTAATGATGGTTTTTATGCGATACATGACAAAAAGTCTGGTTACAACCTTTTTAAAATCAGGATGACTAAAAACATAATGTTCCCATTTGATGTTTCTTCTATTTAGGAGAATTCCTTTGTTGCTAAAGGAATCAGTGATTCTGATGCATTACCGTTATGGTCATTTGCATTTTAAAGGGTGAAATTATTGCATGAGAAAATTAAGTTTCCAAATATTGATGCTATTGATTTTGTGAAGGTTGCGCTTTAGGAAAACCAAGAAAAAAAATCATTTCCTATAGGGAAATCCTGGAAAGCTTCTCAATATCTTGAACTAGTGCATACAGATTTGTATAGGCCAATGAATACTGAGTCTTTAAATGGGAGTCGTTACTTTTTATTTCTTGAAATTGAAATATGAGGTGTTTGAAAATTTGAAAAATTTTAAAGCTTTAGTAGAGAAGCAAAGTAATTGTGGCATAAAGGTGTTGCGTATAGATAGAGGAGGTTAAATTTTTTGGGATAAATCAGTAACACTTATATACAAATAATAGAAGGTATGTACAGACTAGAGATTCCAAAACTGAAATCTCTTAGCTACCAAAAGGGTTCAAAAGAATTTACAACAATTCTTTCCATCCTAAAACCATATAAGAAAACCCAACCATCTTACTCTATACCATTTTTGCACCAAAAGATCTTAAAGCTAACATATCTGTCTAATAATACAAGATACTCAACCCAATTTCCAGCAGTACCATCAAGCAACAATAAAAACAAACTAAATGATAATCATCACAGCTAAAATGAATAATATCCTTGTTTCCTTGTTCATTGTCAAGTATGCCCACCTCTCTCAAACCTTCATTGATAAACTCATTGTTGGACCTTGGCCACCACTTTTATGAAATTAGGCACTGCCATTGGTATCCATTGTTCTACTACATTGTTATGCCATTAATTTGTTCACTCCACTTCTCTTTTACTTTATATCGAAGGGGAAGAAGAAATCCACTTTGACCGAACCTAAAAGAAACCTACAGAAAATATGTTAGATAATAAACTCTCCCACTCTTACCTTCTCTTGGTATTTGAGTTGAGTTGTTCCATAATTTGGAAGATCACTTTGGTGTTGAAGCTCCCCATATCCAAGGCTTCATCTTTGAATGTTCTAGCATTCCTTTCACACTATAGATTATATACAATAATAGAAAGGAGGGTGGTGAAGATGGGGAAGCCACAGTTACGGTTATGGGAGGATTGGTTAAACCAAGTGCTAATGGACTGGAGGTTTGTCAGATAGGGTATTTTTATGTGGAAGTGGTTGAGGCAATTTACCCACATATACTTAGAGAAATAACATTCAAAGAACAAATGTTCTATGGTCTTATTATCCGAAAAACACAGGGAACAGTGGTTTGGTGTATGAAGGAAAAGAAGTTTATCTCGAGTTTACAACTTTTTCTTAAATGCCAACCATAAGATGACAGCACATCTAGGACTGTTTCTTTTACACCATACCAAATTGTACCAAGCAACATTCTGGTTCGGTGGTCTCATGAAATTATAAGCTAAAGAGTTTGTGTACTTTCTAGATGAACTGGCTAACCATTCCAAGCAATCAGTTCTAAAGTCATTTGGTGGGTACAATATAGGTTCTAAGTTACTAAGGAGCTCGACATTGGCCTCTTGCCAGCACCACTCATTATTTCTGATTACTACAGAAACTATAGTGTTTGTGGGAAGGTTGGACCCATTAATCATTATTGGTGTAGCAAAATGCTTCAAGTTCCCTCGAGGGTGCCTAGGATCCTGCCATAATAAAGTATTATTCCCATTCCCTATCTTAAATATGAATTGATCCCCTATTTTATCCCTCACATATAAGATCTTTCTCCAACTCCAAGAGTTGTTATAAGTAAGTAGAGCACTCCAGAAAGTGGTCCTTCTAAGAATTATTGTATGCACCCACCTAACCCACAATGATTCACTATCATTAAATAGAAACCATATTATGTTCCCTAACAATGTGTTATTTCAAATGGTCAAATGTGTCATACCTAATCCTCCCCCCCTTTTCGGCCTACAAACATCAATCCATTTAACTTTAGTATGAAACTTAGTAATGACCGTCCCAGCCTATAAAAAATTCCTAAGTTTATAATTTATTTCCTTAAGGATGGCAGATGGAAGAATAAAGTGAGAAGACCAGTAAACTTGAAAAGTTGAAAGGATAGAGATCACTAGTTGAAGTCCAACAGCATAAGAAAGATTTTTGTGGATCCATTTATTAATCCTGGCATCAATTTTTTCCAATAAAGGTAAACAGTCCCTCATAAAAAACCTTCCTGTTAGGAGAGGAACTCCCAAATACCGAATTGGGAAAGTACCTTTCTTGAGACCCGAAATAACTTCTATTTGAGAGGTAAGAGGGTTCATATTTGGGGATAGGAAAACTGACTCTTGGAGGGGTTTATGTCCATACTAGATAACCTAGAAAAGTTACCCAAGCAAGTCAGCAAAGTTTGGACAGAATTTAGATCAGCATGGCAGAATAAAAGAAGGTCATCTGCAAACAAGAGGTGGGTAAGTTTGAGGGATTTGTATCACCAGTGGTATTTAAAGGAGGGGTTCCTCTCTATGTAATCATTCAAACTCCTCGAAAGGGCTTCTATTAGAGGAGGTGAATTTTGTTCTAGTGAATTTTTGACTTTTGTGAGAAAAATGGTCTTTAAAGGGGGCTCACCTCACCATATACCCTTGAGCAAAACTGCATTGCTAAATGAAAGAACCGAACTGTAATAGAAATGACTCGAAGTATGATGAAGGAAAGAGAGCTTCTAAATTAGTTTTGGGCAAAAGTAGTGGCAACAACAGTGTATCTCTAATTTGTCACCCACAAAAGTAGTACCAAGCATTACACCATATGAAGCATGGAGAGGTATGAAGCCCCGGGTAAGTGACTTAAAAGTTTTTGGTTGTATATCCTATGCTTTGGTCAAATCATCTCATCAAAAACTTGATGAAAAGTTTGAAAAATGTATCTTTGTTCGATATAATGTGCAATCCAAAGCTTATAGGTTGTATAGTCCAATTAGTGGCAAGATAATCATTAGTGGAAATGTTATATTTAATGAAGAAGATAGGTGGAACTCGAGTAGTAAAGAAGATGGAAAATTTGTTCCTTTGTCAATTGGTGTTGATGTAGTAACTTCAAAATCAGAACCATCAGGTTTGTAGTTGTCCTCACCTAGTGGTAGCGTCTTTCAAACTCCTCATTCCTCGCCATCCAGTGTAGATAGAATTGCTTCTTCACTAGAAAGTTCACCCTTTAACTCTTCAAGAGAAACACCTCCTTGAAAATTTCGTTCTTTAAGAGAAATTTATGATTCTTGTAATTTTGCTCTCTTTGTTTCAGATCCTATGTTCTATGTAGATGCTGAAAAAGAACAAGTATAAAAAATTGCCATGATTGAAGAGATTAATTGCATAAAAAAGAACGATAATTAGGAGTTAGATCATCTTCCACAAGGCAAGAATACAATTGGGCTCAAGTGGGTGTACAAAACAAAGTATAATACTGATCGAAGTGAACAGAAACATAAGGCATAGTTAGTAGCTAAAGGTTATGCTCAACAACAAGGTATTGATTTTGATGAAACATTCTCTCCCGTTGCTCGTTCTGAAACAGTGAGCACCTTTCTAGCTTTAGTTGCTCAACTTAAGTGGCCTATATTTTAATTTGAAGTTAAATCAACCTTTTTGAATGATGAATTGAAAGAGGAAGTATTTGTTTCTCAACTAGAAGGCTTTGTTGTTAATGATGAGGAAATCAAAGTCTTTAGGTTAAAAAAAGGCTTTATATGATCTTAATCAAGCCCCACGTGCATGGTATCATAAAATTGACTCCTATTTTCATGAAAATGGTTTTAAAAGAAGTGATAATGAGCCTATCCTTTATTTGAAACAACATGGTGATAGTGATTTTTTAGTGGTATGCCTTTCTGTTGATAATATGATATATGGGGTCTTGTGAATCAATTTTTGTTGATTTTAAGTCCAGTATGATGTAAAAATTTGAGATGTCAAACTTAATATTATTGCATTATTTTCTTGGTTTGGAAGTTAAACAAGGTATGGATGGTATTTTTATTTTCCAATGGAAGTGTTCAATGGATCTCCTTAAAAGGTTCAACATGCTGGGCTACAAAATAGCATGTTCTCCTATGAATGTGAATGAAAAATTAACAGCAGATGATGATACTAGACCTGCGAATGCAAAGTGTTATAGAAGCATGGTGGGTGGCTTGAATTATTTATCTCACACAAGGCCTGATATAGCACATTCTGTGAGTATAGCTTCAAGATTTATGTATAACCTCACTAAGCATCATTTTAGAGCTGTAAAGAGGATCATACATTATGTTACAAGCACTATTGATTTTGGGATTTGGTACTCTAAAGTATCAAGTTTCAAATTATTTGGTGTTTTTGACAGTGATTGGGCAAGTTGTATTAATGATAGAAAAAGCACTTCAAGACATGTTTTTTTCTCTTGATTTAGGTGTTGTTTCATAGCGCTCAAAGAAGCAAGATATAGTGGCATTATCTTCACCTAAGGCTGATATGGAATAGTAACTTCAACAACCTATCAAGCTATTTGGTTTAGAAGATTGTTAGTAGATCTTTTGTAACCATAAAAGGGTTTAACAGAAAACTTTTGTGACAACAAGGCATTCATTGCTATAACAAAAAATGCATCTTTTTATAGTAGAACGAAGTACATTGATAATCGACACCATTTCATTCATGATTTAGTTGTAAAGGAAGAAATTACTTTGAAATACTTCAATACAGTTCTGTAAGTTGCAGATGTTCTGACTAAGCCACTTTCTGCTGGCAAGATTGAAGATTTCATATTGCAAATGAGAGTGTGCAACTTTGAAGCAAGGGGAAATGTTGAATAATACTTCAAAACACATGGAAATTATTCCTTTTACTTTAGGAATAATTGTTTCATTTTTAAGATATTGTTGGTTTGTTAAATAAGCCACAACGTGGGCCATATTCGCACTATCTATTTTTTGTTGCAATTTTTTAGCTATTTTTATTTTTTTTAGTTTATGGTATATGTCTATTTATACATGGGCCTTTTTCACATTATGTGAATAAGAAGCTTGTAGCCACTTTTGTTTGGTTCTTCATTATTTAATTCAGTCATTCAAATAAAGTTTTCCCTTTCACCAACACAATCAAGATATTGGTGGGGGTTCTAGGTTAAGTAGATTAAGATTAACTTCTAATATCTCTCCACTTGTAGACCTATCTTTAAAGAGCAACTTTCTATCTATTTCTTCATTAAGTACTTTTTCTTTTTTCAACACTTGTTATTCAATTTTAATCCTTTGAACTTTTTTTGCAAGAGTTAATGAGGAATGTAATCAAATATAATCATTCCCCAACTTTTGAGCCATTTATTTTCTCTTTCTGTTTATCATTTCTATTTACTTAGATAAAGCGATCCTAAAAGAGATACCATTGTGGTCATGAAGGTTCTGATTTTCCAATCCCACTAGCTCTTTCTCTTGCATAGAAATGTAGTGTACATTGATTCTTATGATAAATTAGCGGCATGATTCATATAGAAAGGACCAATTCCAATGAAGTTGTCCTCAAGTAAAAACAGACCTTTCTTTATTTGGTTCTCTTACTTCTTTCGCTTATTTCTTTCTTTCTTAAATGAGTTTTGATTGCTTTACTGATATAGTTAGTAGTTATACGGATGTCATTGAAACCAAACTTGCATATTTGTAAGAATCTCTACTCATAAATTGGATCACTTTTCATTAGAGTAATCCTCTTCTAATTTCCTTATATATTTACCATTTTTAGGTTCTTTATATCTAGGTCCAGGTTCTATTCAAAACTCATGCAATCACCCATGTTGTTGACTGGAAACAATAATATTCAATTCCTAGAAAAGAAAAAACAGAAGATTGAGATTCTTCAGTTTCATCAACGTAAGCAATTAAAGAAATGAGGATAAGTATTAAGCTGCCAATAATAGTAGTCATGTTAGAGAAAATGAAGCAATAAAATCATCGATTTTCCTGTTTAATAGAAACAGATAATTAAACATCACTATATTCCTAAAAAAGGACTACATGCAGGGCGAGACATAGGAACAAAAAGCATGAGGATCCTTGTAAGACTTTGGTCATTTTGGACTTTTGTTGGTGACAATAACCCTTATAAGACTTAGTTAGGAGGCTACATCTTTCTTTTGGCTTTTGATATTCTTGATTGAGATGAGAAGACGAGTGGAGGTTTAGAGGTGTCTATAATTAGCAGTGACGGAGCTAGGAATTTAAGATAGGGAGTTCAAATATTTAATTTTTTAAATTTTGGAGGGCCCAGTACACCACAAACCTTTAAATAACCCCGTCCTAATATATATATATACATGTATATATATATATATATAATTATTTAATAATCTTGGGGGTGGGGGGCCCAATGCACCATTGGACCTATCTGTATAATTCTCTTACATAATCTTGTATTTAGCAGGTGCCTACAATGTGCTTCATCTTACCTTGTCACTAATATTAACGTTACCATGGGATGAGATTGATACATACATGCGACTCTGGCATGCTACACATAGTTCCATCTACCATTTGTATTCATAATAGCAAGATTTCTTTCATAAAGTTTCGGCAACATTATTTTTCACATATATTTTAATCTTCATTCCTTGATCCAAAATTTGTTGTTTCATCTAAATCAATCTGATATCTTATGATTCTCCTGTGGCTTCCTCAGTTTGTTGATGATGATAACAAGTGCTATCTAGAGATCAACTACACTTTTGACATTCGTAAAGAATGGGCGGCCAATTGAGTGGAATTCTCAGGAAGCAAAATTCTAATCCTCCCCCAGATATTCAAACCATGTTAGAAGACAAACTCATGTAGAACTCTTCTGGGTTCTTCTAGATACGACAAATGAGTTGTATTACTTACGCTTATCATTTTGTTAGCTGCCAAATTTCATTAATTATAGATGAGTTACTGTAGTTGTTGTTAGCTATCAAAGTCGGTGAGTAAACTGACTTTCGTGCATATAAAAAGATCCTTGCATTTGTAATGCATGCATGAGAGAAAAACAGAGAAATATTGAATAGAAGCTCATATAGCAGTAGCTAGAGTGTAACGTTGTTTTATTATCAATATATTGTTGTTTGATATAGTATTGTGAGTTTACTATATTTCCAACAAGTGGTATCAGGATTCGTGGCAATGTTTTAAGGATGTAAAAAATGGCTAATATGGATTAGCCATAAATTCCAAAATTAACGAAGACAAATTATGAAAATTGGAGCATCCAAATAAAGGCAGTGCTTGAATCACAAGATTTGTGGGTGATATGTGCCTGATTGATTGTTTAATTATTTCATAACATTTAGCGATTAATGACATGAAATTGCTTAAGATACTCAATTTGACACATATGTGATTTTAGTCATAATTAGGAAGCAAATAAGTTAAAGCGAGTCGAAAGCACGATATTTGGGGCATTTTTCAAAGATTAATTTTTACTTGTCTTCATGGAACAAGAATGAGGAAGATTAAAACAAGAAGATGACAAGAAATTACCAAGAAAGATGAAGAATAAAGAGCATAAAGAACACACACGGCTTGCTGGAATTTTTTCACAGTCGTAAATTACAACAGCCATGGATTATAAGATGAAGATACCTCATGCAACCAAAGGAGCTAGCTGTCACATGCAATAAAACCTATCATTTTTAAAGAAGACAGAAAAGGGCTCATGACCAGGCTGGAATTGTTGCACAATCATGAGCTGGGCATGGACTTGCATGGTACTTCATATGTTGAACATGTTGGAGCAATAAGGTGGAGACTGGATGATGGACAACAGCTGCACTTGAATGGTTTATGGGAATTAAAGAAGTAAAATATGAGCTGAAAAAGAATGAAGGGCTGGAAAGCTTCTCACAACCGTAAGAAGCTGCTCGTAAGTGTGACAAATATGTCACACGCGTGAGACTCTCTTATGAGAAATTACCACATCATCTAGGTTTTTAGTATAAAGCAAAACAAGGTGTGACAACCGAAGATATGAAAATTGAGGTTAGTTTAGGCTAAGAGAAAAGAAGAGAGGTCTTTCGGTTGGGATGAATCACGAGGGACCTTCGGGAGCTTTTGGAGAGCACGAAGAGGTAGGTAAGCTCTCCACAATGAGAAGACCCATGGAGGGGTAGCTTCCTAATGTCGGTTAGGAGGCGATATCGACGCCGACAACCTGGTTAAGCATTCCTTCCTTGTATTTGTTGTTTCTTTCTCTCTTTAGAAATTGTTTATGTTATCCGATGTGTATGGATTTAGGTATTGTCAAAAGATGTTTTAATTGGATAGTTTATTTTACAAACCCATTGCTATAATTTTGATATAATCCGTAATTGTTATATTTGAAATTCATGAGTAGCGACTAATGATTCGTCTTGTTAGGGATAACAAAACCTAGGTTAAATGATGCATTATATGTAATTGTTGCCTTGATTAATTGATTTTCCTAATTCATAATGTTGTTACCCAATTAAATATAGAGATCGTATCCTAAGTTATTAGGTGGTTAGGTTTAATTAGTAAACACTACCTAAGGGAAAACTCAAGTTAATTAGTAACCAACGATTAACAGTTTTTAAGAGAGGTTTGAGAACAACAAATCATTGAAAAAATTTTAAATAGGTTATAGGCTGAGATAGAACCAAAGAACCATATTCCTATCAAATTCACCACTTTCATCACTTTGTATGTTTTCTTTAATTTGTATTTCTTAGTTTCGTTTTATTTTATTTTCTTATTTTTAAAACCAAAACTCCCCTAAACCTAAATACCGATTATTTTCATTTCAACAACTTTATACACACTCTCTGTAAGATCGACTTAGACTCACCACTGCTATAGTAGTAGTCTAGTTTTATTTTGACTAGTGTAATGATGCGTTGTCAATTTTGGCACCGTTAACGATGTTTGCAGTATTTTAGTTTTTGTTTGTGATTTTAATTGGTGTTTTGTATATATTTGTTCATAATTGGTTTCTTTTCAATTATTTCATGATCTTTTCATTGTTCTATTATATGTTTGTGATTTTAAAAAATAAAAAGTCATGAATGGAAAAAAAATTTAAAAAATCATGGATGTAAGTAATTTTTTCTTTAACTCTTACTCTCAATCTTATAACTAAGGTTGGACTGATCAATGTAACTTTAGTTATGGATAGGATAATCAACAAAGTTACTTCCATAATAGATTGCATGATACACAACAATTCCCGTACAGACCAAAAGTTTCTTATCACAATTCAGGTACATCTCTGGACTACTATAATGAGAACTTTAATGCTAACAATCTTCAATTTCAATATGGTATGCAGCAGCTTCAAGAGAGTATACAACAAACTCAACAGGATATCCAACAATTCCAGTAAGATGAAAGGCAATTTTGGTCTAGTTTCCAAAATTAAGAGAGCCAACAAAACTCAGGTACATCCTTGGAAGAATTAGCTGATGTTGTCGCTGATAATACTTTACAATTCCAGCAGGTTGTACAATAACAGTTCTAGCAGCTTCAATAGGGTATACAACAACTCTGACAGGATATAACGTTTAGACTCCACAACGTGGCAAGCCAAATGGGTGAGATGGTAGTGAGGATTGACTACCTAGAATCAAAATGGAAGAGGAACAGACATATCAACCCGAGGTATACCCAATGGATGTTAATGCGGAAACCTTACAAAGTGATGAAGAGCTTGAGAATTTTGAGAGCAATACTCAAGGAATTGCGTGTGAAGAAAAAGTTGAGGAGGAGCTCGAAGAAGAAAAAGCTTTATCTTTTTTCTCGGAGGTAAATATTGAGTTTCAATCTATTGTTAAGAATGACTCTTTACTTTTATCTACCATGTTAGAGGAACTAAACGAGGAAGAAAAAGGTGAAGAGACATTCAACATCTTTCCATAATGCATGGACTCAGTAGAGATTGAAAGTCAGAGGATAGGGATGATGTTAAATGGGAATGATTATCAACTAAGGCCCTATCTGGAAGAACCTTGCATGAAAGAACCCTATATGCCACCATAAGATCATAATTTTGTCACTTAAGGAGAAGGAGGAGTCAAGCCAGTGACACTAAACAAAGGCACTTCTTGGGAGGCAACTTAAGGGAAGTAAATTTCTTTTCCCTTACTTTTTCACATTAGTTTTTATATGCATGTTTTTTTTAATTTGTTTATTTTTGCTTGTTTTAGGTTTTCAATCAAATTGAGAGAAAGAATGAAATAAAAAGACATTTTCACTTTTCTATTGATTCTAGGACTATATAGTCATGATTAGAGTGCGAATTAACTAGAGAATTTTATAACAACTTTAGCATGTACTTTTACTCTTGTGATTGGTGGATGTACCTTATCTTTAGAAGAGTACTAACTAGTGGTAGACAAAGTTACTGAGATTTTGAACCTTATTGGACTGACACATTTATATAAGTCTCATTGTCTTTTGATAATGTGTGACCTTCATGACATATACATCCTGATTTTGTCTTGAATTTCTATTTGAGACCACATTTTTATCACATGCATTAACATAGATATGTTTAGGCATTCTTTGCTCTTCTACTACATTAGCCAAATTCTTGTAGTAGAAGGATCCATCATATCAACCTAGGACTCAATTGTTTCTTTTCCATAAGGTATTTAACAGCTATTTGATTAGAATAAACAACAATTTTAGATCCTAACAAATAAGAACAAAATTTCTCAAAAGCAAAACAGTAGTTAAAAGCTCCTTTTCAGTAATGGTATAGTTGCATTGTGTTTGATTCAATGTTCTTGATGCGTAGTAGATAACATGGCTATTTCTCCAGACTTTTTGCTTAAGTACAACCCCTACAGCATAGTGACTCCTATCACATATGAGTTCAAATGGAAAATCCCAACTTGGAGGTTGTATGATTGAAAAAGATGTGAGCAATGCCTTCAATATCTTAAAAGAACTTTGACACTTTTCAATAAATGCAAAAGTCACATCATTTTATAGCAATCTGGACAATGCTTGAGCGATCTTGAAAAATCTTTTATGAATCTTTGATAGAAACCTACATGACTAAGAAAACTACGAACCTCCCTAACATTAGTAAAATATGGTAAATTTGCAATTAAATTGACCTTAGCCTTATCTACCTTAATACCCCTTGCTGAAACTACATATCCCAACATTATTCCTTCTTTAATCATAAAATGACATTTTTCATAATTAAGAACAAGGTTGGTGTCAATGCCACATTGCAAAACCTTAGAAAAGTTATCAAGACCATGATTGAAAGAATCTCTATAAACAATAAAGTCATCCATAAAAATTTCAATATGAATTTCAATCAAATCAAAGAAAAGACTCATCATGCATCTTTGAAAAGTTCCACAAGCATTGAATAATCTAAAAGGCATACATCGATACGCAAAAGTACCAAATGGATAAGTAAAGGTTGTTTTTTCTTGATCTTCCAAAGCTACAATAATTTGATAATAACCAAAATATCTATCTAAGAAATAGAAAAATAGTTTACCTGCCAACTTTTCAAACATTTGATCAATGAAAGGGAGTAGAAAATGATCCTTTCTGATAGCAGCATTTAACTTGCAAAATCCAATACACATCTGCCATCCAATTTTCAATCTCATAGGCACCAATTCATTACTTTCAACTTTTAACCAATGTAAAACTAGACTTTTTTGGAACCACATGCATTGGACTTACCCATTGATTATTAGAAATAGGGAAGATAATCCCTAAGTCTGATAGTTTTAGAATTTCCTTCATCACCATATCTTTCATTGCTGGATTCAACTTACTCTGAGGCTCTCTCATAGGTTTGGAGTCCGGTTAGAGGAGGATGCATTGCATATATATTGAAGGGCTAATCCCTTTTATGTCTGCCAAGGTCTAACCAATGGCTTATTTATAGTCCTTTAACACTCGTATCAAATTCTCCTCTTGCACCATAGTTAAATCATTGGCAATGATGACTCGTAGGGTCTCACCTTATCCCAAATGCACACACTTGAGATGTGTAGGTAATGGTTTCAACTCGAGCTTAGGAGCCTTTTTAATAGAAGGAAGAATTCTTTTAAAAATAGTGGGTAACTGAATATAACTATTCACTTACCTGTATTTTATCTCTGGTATTGATTAAAGTGCCATAATAATGTCTTTAAACTCAATCTCACAATGTAATTCAGCATCCCTATTTGTCAGATTATTCCTTAAAACAACCTCTAACTTATCTCGCACCAAATCACTTTCAAAATGCTCTCGTACAATAGCATCAATTATGCTAACATGAAAAATAGAATCATGGTAATCTGGGTGTTTCATGGCATCTAGTATATTAAAAGTGACAACATTACCATTAAATTCAAAAGTTAAAGGACCTAAATCAACATCAATCTTAGTTTTTATTATTTTCATGAATAACCTTCCTAGAAGAATAATAGAAGCATCAGGAGATACATCATTACCCGTGTCCACAATGTAGAAATCGATGAGAAAAATAAGTTCATCAGCTTTAACTATAATATCTTTAATCATGCCTTTAGGATAAGTTATGGATCTATTAGCTAGTTGAATTACTACATTGGTTGCTTTCATTAGTCCTAAATTTGACAAGCTATATACTGACAATGGTATGACATTAATTGAAGATCCTAGATCAATCATAGCTTTTTTTTATTGTAGTTATGCCAATAATACATGATATGGAAAACATACCTAGATCTCCACACTTTGGTGGCACTTTCCTTTGCATGACAGTTGATATGTTTTAACCAACTACAATTTTGCCTTCAATCTCATGCATTTTCTTTTAGAACACACTTCCTTAAGAAACTTTGCATACCTTGGTATTTGATCAATAGCATCCAGTACAGGGATGTTATTTTCAATTTTGTGAAAAGTCTTCAAATTTCCCTTTTCCTTCTTTTCTTTTTTTAGTTTTGCCAACCTGCAAGGAAAAGGTGGGGAAATCACAACTTTAGGTTTAATGTTAACCGTCTCATTACTTACCTCCTTTGTTGATTCATTTAAAAGAGTATTGTTCTCTTCAACTGAAGGCTCTTTAGTTGCTTGCTCCTTAGGCATATGACTTTGCACCCATTTTCCACTTCGAAGTGTCATGGAACTAGTATTTTCCCTTGGATTAATTTCTACCTAAGCAGGGAAGCTTGCCCTTCCCAGCTTCCATTTTTTTCATGGTTGTGTGTGATATCCTGTCTCTTAAATTATTGAAAGATCTAAAGTGTTAGACTATTAAGTCACATAAGTTACATCATATAGAATGAATTTGGTATATTTGTGATATGATTTTATGATTGTATTCATATGCATAATATTAGCATACACACATGAATTATGATTTAGACAAAGTACACTCAATTGACATGTTCCAGGGTATGAAACTAAAATGAATGTAACATGAATGTGCAATTCCAATGTCTTATACTTTGGATTACCAATGTCAAGAATTGATAGATTATAATTAGTAACTTGGAATTTATTGTTACAATTGAGAAATTGATGAATTAAAATGCACATTCAATTTGGGTAAAATGCCAAGTGGCAAGACAAATGGATACATGGAAAATTAGGATGACAAAGCCTATAAAATGAGTGACATTTGGCATACATAATTGAGTGACATTTGGCATAGAGATTAAGTGACATATGGCAACTTAAGAAGATGACATATGATAGCTTAAGAAGTGTACCATTTAAGGGGAAGACGTGTAGCTTGCTTCCCTCTAAGACAAGTGTCTTTAAATAAGGAGACACTTATCTTAACTCAGCATGTATATGACAAAGGCTTTCCATAGATGTTTCTGCTGATATTCATTCTTCCTCCTTCCTAACATTTCCAAAACATACTCATAACCCTATAGCTTTGAAATTCTTCTTTACTTTTGTTCATAGTCACTTTAATATTTATATAAGATTATGCTCAAAGATAGTTATAATTTGCTATCATCTCCTTGCCTTTCTTGGAACCAATTTACTTCCACTTTGTGCTTTGATGATCTTGCATGTATGGAGAGATGAATTAGCTTGATCTTTGAGCTAGAAAAGTAAGTAAAAGATTGATATTTATGGCATGTTATAATAGAAAATTTATGATGATGAAATTGGGATGAATTATATATGATATTGATGATGAATTGTGCTGGAAATTTTTACATGAAATTCGATGCTTTTATGCTGTGTTCTTGATGTATGAACAGTAGGTTATGGATTGTTTTATAAATGAAATAGATTAGTATTTGAGGTATAATGAAGGTGATTTTATATTAAATAAAAGTGCTAATAAAGTGATCTTGAAATGGCAATGGAACTAGGATATATGATAGCTAGTGAATGATAGTTTCTATTTTAATTTTGATGTGTGAAAGATAATGATTTGTGAGTTTTCTAATTAAATATTTTTGAATTAAGTTTGGACATGAATTTGATAAGGGATTCAAGCATGAATAAGGATTGAAGTGAAATTGATGAAATTTGGTGAAGGTGTGTTCGATAAAGTATGAAGGAGTAAAAATTGGAAGCAAAATGAAGGTTATGGGTGAGTGAACCTTTGGTTCACTCATCCCACGATTGTAGGATTTATAAGGCTCCTTCCCATAGTCGTGGGATGTACTTTGGAAGGAGAAAAGGTTGTTTTTGGGCAATTGTTGGACTATATAAGGTTAATACACTTTATAATGGTGTAATTGGACTTAATTGGGGGCTGAAATGAACCTAGAAGGTTGCTTGATTAAGTGATTAATGTGCTTGATAATTTTAAGTTGTTAATTAAGGTTATAAATTAAGGAATGGAATGATTGACATCAATGTATATGAATTTGAGAAGTATGAGTTGTTAATGGTATAAACATGTTCATGTGAATGCAAATGTGATTCAAAGGATATAAGTAATGAATTGGGTATGATTGAATGAGAATTGGGAAATTGTGTGAATATATAAATGCTAGAAAAAGGGTTGATGAATGTATGAATGATGAATTGAGAGTAATCAAGTTTACTTAAGGTATAAACCTAATTCCAAACAAGTTGTGTACAAGATATGATAAATAAAAGATCAAGATTTGTCGATAAGGATGCATACCTGGGATAGTCAATTGAGCATGCATTGAAACATGATCTATATACATGTGAATGATTGAGTAATCATATGATTGATAACTTAAAGAATTGTGAACTATGGGTGTGTATTGGAAGAAGAAAGATATATAAGTGATCACTTACATCCAAATATTATCGGTTCACTAAGGCAATAGTTTATCTAGAGCGTACTGTGAGTTGACCTAGATGATTCTCACTACAACTGAATTGTTTTTGTTTAAATTTCAATTACTAAATTGCTATATATATAATTGTGATATTCCAGACATTATTGTTCTGAGGAGCTTGATATTCAGGAATGTATTAGAAGTGCTTACCGATTGTATGTGAATGGGGAAATGTGTACTTAACTAAATGTTGAATGTCAGACTTAGATTCGATGATTGTGTTAACTGACTGTGTACATTAAAAGAAAGTGATTGATAACATATTATATGGAATGTTGCACTCCATCATATGAATATGCATGATTAGATAAAGGAGTTGTGACAGGAGTGACCAACTTGAAAAGAGTTTAAATCTCAGAATGTGCACAAAGAGCCACAAGCTCAACGATTAATGAGCCCAGTATCCACAATAAGTACAGGACAATATCTGAAATAAGCTTGGTATTCACAATGGATACAAGACAATTAAATAGGTTCTTGGTCACAATAAAATAAAAATGGAAGTGAGTCTTAGGTGCATTTGCATCTATATCTTTACATGTGTTCATGAGATTGATTAAATGTTGAATTGTGTTGATATAATGTTGTATAATGCTTATATACATGTTGATGATATGAAGAATTGGGATAAATGATTGGATTGTTCTGAAATGACTATATGAAGTCTTTGTATTCATAATATGCTTATTAAAATATGATGAGTAATGTGATATATATGAGATTTGAATTTGGATGACGTGTTATACTGATTGGACTGTGTTTTATACATGGAATGTTTAAGTTTTGTTTGAGTGAGCACATCATTGATGGTTCACTCATTAAGTTAGCAAAATTAATCAAAATTGCAACATTGATTTTCAGGTTCAGGGGAGATCTAGCTACTCTAGTTGAAGTAACTTCTGCATTTGGACAGAGGTTAGTGTTTGGATCAGTTGTACCTACAAATGTCTTAATTATGATGTATCAAGCATTGTATCTCTCAACTACTAGATATTGTACATGTAAATTTTAGAAATGAAATGAAATTTGAGACTATATATATTTGTAAATAAAAAATGGAACAAAATGATTGTGAATGAAATGATTTAAAACGAGGATTTGAAATGCTTTTGTTTTGAAATGATTAAAATATGTAATGAGTTGATATTTGATAACTTTAAATTTTAAAAATGTGACCGTCTTAACATGCCCTTTTGTAGAGTATGTTCCCTAATATCCTTCGATATATTGGTAATATGCTCTATAGGGGTGGTATGTTGCAATATTAGCCTTTCACGTTCTTTTATTCTCTATCTAAGGATTGGTGGAAGACTAGCAATAAAAGACAATATCAATTTCACCCTTTTAAACAATGTAAGCTATGTCATAAGTATACTAAAACCATAGATCATATTATGGTTAACCATAGATACTCTAATAGAATTTGGAAGAGGATACAAAGCCTCTTAAGCATAAGGAATGTAAACTACTTAGAATGAAGTGGTTGAATGGTCCTTATTAATCAAAATGGAAAACAAAACATATTACAAGGTTTTGAAAATAAGCTTAACTGTAATGGTTTACAGCATATAAAGAGACTATTCTACTAGGAGGCTAAAAGCGAGTAAGTCTTCCAAATCATCATACTCCAGTGCAGACTAAACTTATTGGCGAGAAGACTAGTCACCAAAATCACACAGAGCCTGAAGCAAAGATGGTTTCTAGAGTAAAGGATATCTAAGTATCGACAGTGCCTAGAGAAGTAGATATTCTTGTAACATTTTTTCTTAGAAATAGGATTGTTTATATTACTATTTGAAAAAAAAAGGTATAAAAACAAGGATTGCAAAACTCACTTTTATATTAGTGTATAACTAATAATGTTGGTCAATATTAGGCATAGCATTTGATATTATAATAAGAACAATCAATGTATGAAATCTATCATGAAAGAAAAAAATATGATGACCATATATAACCAACATAATCAATATACCTCATATAATTACATAACCAATAATGATAATTAGTTTTATCAGCTTATATAATATCTTCTTCCAAAAAAATTAAGGGAAAGAATGCATTAAGTTGTTTACAAGCAATCTTACTCTTGAACCTGAAGTTATAAATATCGCTAAGCAAACTAAAATGGCAAAACTATAAAAAGAAAATAAGTCAACTAGTACATAAGGTTGAGCATCATAAGCTCCTTCCATAATCCTAGTTTAGAATCATGCTTCTAACTGCATCAAAGCTTTTTCAAACAATTTATGATTGCTTAGTGCCATTGATATAGATGCATAATTAACCATATTTATACCCTATATTTAATGTATTTTTCTTGATATTTTATACTTTATTGTAGATTTGGTACTTAATTTGTTCTCAAGTGTGTTTATAGGTTATAAATGCCTTTATGGACTAAAAGGAGAAGAATTTGGATAAAAATGCGACATAAATGAAGATGCAAAGCAAAAAAGGGATACACCGTCATGCATCAGCTCATGTACTTCTCTCAAGCCATACAAAATCACAAATTATGGGTATTTTAGGTTATACATAGACTAGTACACAACTACGTATCAGACTGTGCATCACCTAGAAGTTTAAAAATTACTATAAAAAGACATATTCGGAGACAAAAGAGGGGAATAGAATTTTGGAGATGATTCCAAATGTGGAGAATGCCCAAAAGGGATAACATTGATCCAGAGAAGTGGAAAATATAAAGAAATAATTAAAAGATCCAATAGGATTCATCATCAAGCCTTTACTTTGCAAGAGCATTCAATAGAAGAGAAAGGGAGAATTAGAATTATAAACTCTTTTTTTATTCATTTTTCTTTTAGTTTATGTTTAATTTCGTTTTCTATCATGTGTAACTAAACATCTTAGTTTCTAGGTATGATGAACCCTATTTGAGATGACAATATATTTTATTCTTTTATTTAATGCAATGGTTTTGATTGATTTATTATGATTCAATTATGTGTTTAATATATGTTCTAATAGATCTAGAATATTAGTGCATAATTTGATTTCATGACATAGAGATTAAGAAATTTTTTGTATAAGTAGATCTACCATAATTGAAAGGAGTTAATTACAAACCTATAGATAGGTCATCATAAATCCTCTAAATTAGGGTCAAACCTAATAACAAAATTTACAAATCGATAAAGCAATCCTATAAACTTTAACCTGATTAATTTGGATGATAAACTTAGGATTAGTTGTTAGTAGACTAGAGAGAGTTATTAGCATACCATAGGATTTTTCACGATCCAATAGTCAAGAAAACAATTGCGTAATAAAAGGTCAATTATTTAAGGGTTTTAGGTGGATTTGTAACCTAGACAACAATTCTTGATATTGATTGTTTTCTAAGTGACTTCTTTTATCTCTATGTTCAATATTACTGCCTACTTTATTTTAATTGTATAAGTTTTAATTTTCTTTATTTCAATCCAAAATCAATCTATAGGCTAGATAGTAGGAGAAATGTAATTACTAGTAATCAATGTCTTCATAGGATCGACCTGTACTTTCCGATGCTAGCTACAGTTATATCATGCACTTCTAGTAAAATTATATTAGTATAGAAATAACCAATCGGCCATTATATAATTCCATTATTCCCTATTATTCTATTATTCCCCTGCTATTAAGCATTTGAATATCATTAACTAATAGTTGTTCCCTTATCCAATTGATAAGTTCTTGAATTATTTAATTTATAGGACTCTCCTTATCTTAAAATATTCTCTTATTCCTTACCCTATAAATGATATAAATGGTGCTCCTAAATGCTATTACGTATATCAAGAGATCACCCTTCTGCATATTTTTCTTTATGACTTAGCCATTATATAATATCATTTCATTCTTTATAACTTTTAAACCATGGTTCATATACTGAAGTGAAGGTGCAGTGAAAGAATAGGTAATTTAGTGTTCAAGGTTGTTATCTGCATAACTTGTAGCATTAAAGATGTTGATTCATTGGGTTGGAAATATCTTTTTTACCACTAACCATAGGATAAAGGAGATCTTGGGAAGAACTTGCTTGATTCAAATTACTCTAAACCAATTCATTCTTTGTGCTTAGTTTGTGAAAAGATCCTTGAAAAATGAATTAGTAATAGAAACCAAAACAATGTTCCATCCACGTTAGTATGTCTTCTTTTATTTCATTTGTGTTATAGTCTGATACATTGTCTATAATGATCAATGCGACAGTGATATTGTTGTGCCATTGATTATATTTTATCATTTCTTTGACCTTAGCATTCTCTAGTAATAATTTCTCAAATTGTTCATCCTATTGATCGAGTGTATTACTCTAATTATCATACAAAACTAAGAGCTGCTATGTAACATCCCATTACCCTAGTAAAGGCAAAATTAATAGATGAGAGAAAGTGTGGAGAAAGTAGGAAACACGTTCCATGCTCATGCATAATATGGCAGACACATACATATTGAATAGTAAATGTTCCTGCACATAAAAATAATTGTACATGCATTCATTGACAACTTCTGGGTATGATTGTTTTTAATGTGATTTTATTGAAAATGAGAAGTAGAGGGAGTTGAAAGAGTGATTTGGAAATGTTCACTGAGTGTGCTTCGATTTGTTAGCCATAACTTGTTCTCTAGTTATCCAAACGTGATGATTCTGGATTGGGAATAAACTAGGAACCTATGGCTACATTTCTTATGAAGACATCGAATTTAAATTCAGTCTTTAAGAATCTCAAAGTTTGTCATAAAGTTGAGAATTGGGTGC
>JAOTIZ010000006.1:6544129-6558449 GCA_027123425.1 Erythroxylum panamense | reverse complement strand
ACCTTTATCGTGGGTTATGCGTCGGAGCGTCCCTACGGGTATCCCGATGCGTACCCTACGGTGAGGGGGCGCTACACTACTTGTAATGTGTTGTATTGGAATTCGCTACTTATAATGTGTTGTATTGGATTTCTATTTGGTTAATTTTGTTGTAATTAATTAAATTGTATTTTATTATTATTATGTTATGATTATTGCTATATTACCTTATTATACAATAAGCTTATTATTTATTTTTTATATATTTTGGATACAGATGTCATCTTCTGATAATGATTCTAACAATGATCATAAATATAATGAAGAGATTGAAGAAGAAATTTTTCATATGGTTCAAACTGGAGTAGCACTAACCATAGACTATTATATTAAATTTTATATTAAAAAACCATGTAGAACATCCCCTCACACTGGATGGATGTCTGTAATGGAAATCGTTAATGGCCATAGAGGTAGATGTCATTAACAATTTAGAATGGAAAATGATAGTTTTATCATATTATGTAAATTGTTGAATGAATCATGTGGATTAAAGAAAGGTACAGAAGTAACAACAGAAGAGGTTGTAGCTATGTTTTTTATCACTTTAATTCATGGACTTTACTATAGAATGGTTCAAAAAAGATTTCAACATTATAGTGAAACAATTTCTAGATGGTTTGAAATAGTGTTAGAGGTCATTTCATGCATGTCGATTGATTTCATAAAACCAAAAGATCTAACTTTTAGAGAAGTTCCAAGCAAAATTAAAGATGATAGTAGGTATTGGCCTTATTTTAAAGATTGCATTGGAGCAATTGATGGAACACATATACTAGTTAGTTCCAAAGTCCAATAAAATAAAATATATTGGGAGAAAAGGCATTCCTACGCTAAATGTAATGGTTGTATGTGATTTCGATATGTGCTTTACTTTTTCTTGGGCTGGTTGGGAAGGCACAGCATATGATGCTCAAATTTTTATGAAGGCTTTACGTAATGATATATTACACTTCCCTCATCCACCTAGAGGTTTGTGTCTGATAACTTTATACATTTTTTATTTATTCTTAATAATTCACAACTTGTTTATTTATTTATTTTTTAATTTGGAATGTAGGAAAATATTATTTAGTTGATGCAAGATATCCTTACATGCAAGGTTATTTAGGACCATACAAAGGTGAGATGTATCATCTTCTTGATTTTCAATATAATGGTCTTCCAAGAGGGAAGAAAGAAATATTCAATCATACACATTCTTTTTTAAGATCCACAATCGAAATAACATTTGGTGTTTGAAAAAATAGGTAAAAAATTTTACATCAAATGCCAAGTTTTCCTTTTCTAAAGCAAGTTAAAATTGTAATTGTTTCAATGGCCATTCATAATTTTATAAGGTTAAATGCTCAAAAGGATGAAGAGTTTTCTCTTTATGATGAAGATGATGAATTACTTCCTACAAATGAAGAAATCAGTGAAAATGAAGACGTTAAAGGAAATCACTTAGACGAGCCACAAAATAACGAGATGAATGATGAGATGAAACATATTGCAAATCTTCTTGTATTACAATAAAATGCATAGTTGATTATGTATTTAACTATTTACTCAGCTTGAATATTTATTTTGGGATTATAATATTATTTAACTTTTTTATATGTTTTAATATTTATTTTCATATTAATTTTATTTCCTACAAGAAAATGAGACTTCTCTTTAAATTATTTCCTACAAGATAGTTATCTAAAATTTCCTACAAGATGGTTATCCAAGAAATAGGTAACCGTAAATATAACATATTGTACTTTGCAGATTGTTTAGTATACTTTAAATATTATTTATCATAAATAATTTTATTATAAAATAAAATATAGTTAAAATTAATAAAAGTGCTTTTTATTTTTATGTTACCAAACAATCTACTGTACGAAGCTCTTTTAAAAAAGTTGTTTTTTTAATTGACAGCCAAACAATCAACTGGCTTCTCAGAAAATCTCTTTTTAGAAAAGCTCTACTGACAAAAGCTCTACTGACATAAGCTCATCTAAACAAGCACTTCCTCTTATTCCTTCTAGGTTCTTACTCTCCATCTAAGAAACATTATGATAAAAAGATATAGTCCTGATCACAAGAGGGGAAATATTTACAGGACATGATAGATTAATAGTAACGAAAAATGTAACATTTGGTCTTAGTTTCTAAACATCATAGGCTACCAAGCCAAGGGAAAAAGGTTAGAATGATGGAAGTACAAAAGTTTGTAGGTGTTTAGTTTGCTGGTTGTAACACTTGGTCTCTAACGGAAAAACATGTTTGTGTATGTTAAGCAATCAAGTGAGGAAAACTGCATTGCACAAATCAAAATATGTAAGAGAAGGTATGGGCTAAATGAACCCAGTTTGGAGTCAAAATGGATCTATGTTATTATGAAGGCAAGATGTTCATAAGGCTATCAAGGAAATGAAGGACACATTAATAAAGTTGTTTGTATTGTGAATTTTTATTCATATCATATCGTATACAAATGAAAGTGAGTCTTGAAATAACTAATAAGGTTATTCTTTTGTGACGAGAAAGTCTCAAAAATTTATCATATCATATGCAAAGATTGGAAAGGAAAGCAATGACGGGGAGCAGAAAAATACAACCAAAGTTCAACAATTAAAAAGTACAACTGAAATTATAAAGAAATAAATGTCAGAAATCAAATACGGAAAGAGAAGACCAACTCGTATGTGTGTGGGTGTGAGTGGTTTTTCTTTTGGTGTGTGATAGTCAAAAACAAACATTGGTATGTTATGGTATGATGAGAGCAACTACTTTCACTCACTGCCACTAAATTTGGAAGAATAGCAGAGACCGGATTTGTTTGTCTTGTCGGGTTATATGTCTCTATATCGTCTTTATTAGGGTTGAATTGATAGAGGAAGATAGGCTTAGGCAGGCTTGTAAACTAATACAACTCCATCTCCAATCAGGGACGTTTGTTGCCGTCATAGAAGCACGGCAGGCGCTTTCTGTGTCCTTTTCTTTACTCTTTTCTTTTTTAACTATAAAAAAATGTCGCTGTCATCTGCAAGCAGAAGGAGGACAGATTGTGGGCGGCACTCTCACTTCCCATCATTAACTAGCATTTTCTTGCGTTTAATTGCCTCATCTACCCTTCTTACTCACCAAATGCAACCCCTCCTTTATTCTTATCGAACCAACCCAACAGAACGGACAAGTGAAAGGAGAAGGAAAAGAAATAGATGTTTTCATTTCGTGGAGTGGACATTACCATCCAGCAAGTATTATGAATCTTTTGTTCTCTATTTCGATATAAGAGAAAATGCATAAAATTCTAACATGTCAACAATTGACTAACTGCCTTTTCTTAAACAAGAACAAAGAACAAACCCATTTGAGCGAGACAGTTGAAATGTCATTTCCATTTCAAACATTGACAATTGTAATTTAAGAACATGATGCACCCACACATTTACAGGGATGACTAAATCTAGTAATGGTACTACTTAAATGTAAATGCGGACTGAGCGGAGTAAGTAAGGTTAAAAAGTTAATCAAAAGCCTCCAGAAGAGTCAGAACACATTAATAAAGCTGTAATAAATGCAAGCACCAAGGCTGGTATGCCTTGTTAATCTTATCTAAAGCATTAATAAACAGTAATAATTTTTTCTTCATGTATCTACTACAGTAGAATGGGTGAAAAGAGAGAGGATAGAGGGCGGGTGAATGTTACTGTTTGTTAAAACCAGAGAAGAGGAACAAAGAGAGAGTTGAAAATGGCCTTTCACCGAATTCTCCTAAAGCCCAATGCCTGCAGGGACTGCCTCTCCTAGACCAATCGAATTACCCCTTTTAGACCTTTTTAAAGACAAACCTTCGCTTCTCCCTCTCCTCTGCTTTTCCTTTATTGCTCACTTCTACTGCTCCTACTCTCTCTAAGACCCCCAAGAACCAGACAGCTGTTTTTCTCTAGGTTAAGGTATGTGGTTGCTGGCCTCAACTGGGTTGCACTGTTCTTCTGTAATGGGGGTTGACATGTTCTTCTTGTGGAATGACCAAGCTGTCCTTGGACATCATGAGGTACCCTTTCCCTGTTCCTCCCCAAATCGAATGTCCTTTTGGTGCATTCATCGATAGCAGTACAACAACAAATGTAGGTGTGAGCAAAAGGCAGACAGGATGAAGCCAGGCAAAACATTTATACACAGTTCATCTCTTACTCTCTCTCAAAGCAAAACCAAAACAAAAAGAAAAAAAAAACAAAATGGTAGAAGAAGAAGAAGTGACCAACAACACCCTTTTTGGTTTCTGTTATTAGAGAAAGGTTTTATTTTTTTGGGTTTTGATGGAAGATGAGGAGGAGCACACGACTCGTTGTCGTCGATCATGTCATGGGTACTCTCCTTTTTTTTTTTTCTACGGCTCATCGAATGCAGAGGGGAGAAACGTTTAATGGAGCTTTTTTTAATGGATTTTTCTACACGTATGTAGGCCAAAAACGTTGTACCCATTTTTCATTTTTCTAGTTAGCTTTCGAGGTCATAAACCGGCGATTAGTGTACGTTTCTCTGAATCTTCCATGCTTCATATAATGATATTCCTATTCCACGTCTCAAAATACTAGCAATGTGACCCTTGCTTTTCATTATTTGCGTTGCTTGTACTTACTGCTGGGTTGGTTGCTCATTGTTGTTGAATATTCAGCTTCCATAGAGTCAGTATTGGTTGAGTACTTCTTTTGTTCGTTTTCTGTTCCGGGTTTGTGGTTGAAGCAAAAAGTTTCAACTCCTGCGGCGTTTTAGCTGATCTGATTGTTAGTGGGAGCTTGGGCCATGGGTATTGTACGGTTTTCTGTGTGTGGTCCAAACTGTTTCCAAATGAATGGATTTTTGATATTCGGTTGAGGTCTGGCTTCGGAGATGGGTGATTTTTTGTGGTTATGTTGTCGGTGGAAGATTGATAGGAATGTCTTTAATTTCTGGGCACTATGTTTAACAATTTGGTAAATGGTGATTTTTGTAATTGCATTCTGATATTATTTTTGAATCTGAGCATACATCAAAGCCTTCTAAACTGAAATAGTGGAATGGTCCAAGAGCATTTGCTCCAAATACACTTTTCTTTGCTTATTATCATATTCTGGCAGACCCCTATAGGAAAAGCCTTTTTTTAACATGCTCCAATGTCAAGCATGTGCTTTTCTGAAATTGTAAAGTAATCAGGATCAATGAGCTATTCCTTACTGGGTTGCGTTGGGATTACTTACATGCTGTACAATCAACACTTCAATTTGTGTCTCATGCGTTTTTGCTGCAAACTTTCCCATTTAGGACCACGCGAGTCTTGTTGTCCAGGCTCCGAGCACTCTGGATTTCTGGATAATTAGGATTTTATCACATTTTCATTCTATATACAACTTGAGCTATTTTTCTGTTTTTTATATTAGTTGAAAGAATGCCAAAGAGTTTTCTTTCTTTACTGCAAAATACTGTGCACCTTTGATTGTTATTTTATGGCTGTATTCTGTACAGCTTGGATTATAGCTAGTGGTGAAAGATGGCTTGACAGTTTTGGATCTCTGTCACATTTAGCTTCTTTCGGTTTGTGGTAAGGGGTAACATATAAGGACTTACACAGCTTACTTTACTTGGGTTCTATATTAGGAAAATGTTTCAGATAAAGGACTCCAAGTTATTTGGCATTAGGTTTAAGTCGGTTTGAAAATTGCCTGTATATTGTCTAACCACGCATATTTGGTTGTGCTGATTCTACATTCAGTGAATTGCCACACAGTGTAATACAGGACAAGCTTGTTGATAATTTCTAAAACCTCTTGAGATTGCATTTACACAGTAAGAATAATGTGTTTGCATTGGTAATATATAATACGAAAGACGCGTATACAGAACTATTTTTCACCTTGTCCTACTGTAAATGACTAACATACAACTATAGTCAGCTAGTTTATCAATTGCAAAATAAGAAGTATGGATGAGATACAAATAGTTCTTCCACATTGACCATGAAATTGCTAAATGGTTTAGCCGTGTGCTTCTTAAAGCTGTCAAATCTTAGTAGCACCTAGCTCATAGATATGTGGTGTCTCTAAATTGTTAATCTAATAGCCGTTGCTGACTTGCTTCTACTTGCCACTTGCTAGAACTGCTAGGTAGCAAGGTACTTATGGGTTACTTGTTATTAATGGAGGTGAGGCCGGCCTATGATTTATCAGGAAGCATAATGTCCGGCTTCTGATTGTTAAATCTATGGAAATGAGTGGTTAACTAGCAAAGCTTCACGTTCTGTTTGTGCCTCCATGCTGACTACTAATACTCCCATAAAGTAAATAACAAAACAGGGTCATCGCTTAATTGTTTTTGTGTGTACGTCTTGTCTGTTACATGCAACCCAAATTTCCATCCGGCAACTGATCGGTACAAACTTTTGCTCAGGGTTATTTGTTCTGGAATTCATTAAATCCACATTCATATTTCACTCAGAAATTGTTATTTGTATTTGATCCTGCACACTTGGCTATTGCTTCTGACAAAAGATTATGCCTTTTCCAGCACTTTTATCATTTGCTCAAGACAAATTTAATTGAATGTGATATCGAGAATTTTGCTATGGGATCTTGAAGATGCAATTTGTTGTATATTCTAATTAAATAAGCCAGCAGGTCAGTTTTAGCCCAGCGGTTGATATTTACCATGGTACTTCTTGTTTTTAATGAAAAAAAAAAAAACTGTGTAGGACATGCAAGTCCAATAAGAAAGAGGGCAGGAACTGAAGACATGTCGCATCTGTGAGTTTTGTATTACAACGGGGATCTTCTTCTTTTGTGTTGGAATTGCAGCAATGACTTTTTGGAACCAACTAGGACACGTTGCAGACGGGTCCTGTTTCAGCCTTGTGATAAATGAAAAGGTGAAAACCAAAATGCACGTGGACCCCATACGATACGAACTGGACAACGGCTTGCCGTCCTTTCGCGCTGTCTCTTGTTTGTTCCTGCAAGCTTGCAGTAGATTCACATTCTTTTTGACTGTTTTAGATTCACATTCGGCCTGCAATTCTTATCCAGACAATTTTCCAATCTAATTTCACTTGGTTAACTAGTATTTGAACTGTCGATTTACTGTGACGGCTGACCAGTCTTTGTTCTAATACAGCAACTAGTATGCGTACAGCCGTATACATGGAAGAAGGCAAAATCGCAGAAGTTGTCATTTTATCTGGTAAGCCTCTCTTGAGTTGAGAAACGGGAAAGGTATTATGAATTTTACAATCAGAAGGTAAATCCAATTGTTATGATAACAGAGCGAGCTTTTGGGAAGACCAGTACTGTCTCGCGATGCCTATCAACCATCTGCTTCCTCATATTTTGAGCATGTTAGGTGAAACTGTGACACCTTAAATCATGTAAGAGAACAGGCTAATTTTAAGAATAAAACCTATTAGAGAACTTTTAACAAACAAGTGGTAGGCATGAAATTGAGCTGGAAAAACTTCTCTGTATTCATCCACAAACTATCCTTTTCTACACAGCAGAACATTACAAACTAAGAGACAACAATGTCCCACTATGACCCAGTAACAACTCACTGATCAAAACTAACAACCCACTAACACAAGTTAATCTCCTAAAACTCTACTACCACAACTCAAACAACGATCATGTCTTTTGACTTGAAACAAATCCTATTTGACTACAACTTATAGCAGAAGATGTAACATTAGATTATAATTTCTATATCAATATCTAACAACCTCCCTTAATGTAGAAATCACCGACACCTAACAAATCTCTCAAGTACATGAATTTCTTTAATGGTAATAGTTTAGTAAATAAATCTACAACTTGACTATTGGTATTACAATACTCCATCTTAATTTCTCCTTTTGCAACGAGCTCTCTTATGGAGCAATAACCGGTCTCTATATGTCTTGTTTTGCTGTGATAAATTAGATTTTTCGTCATTGCAATAGTTGATTGATTATCACAGTAGATAGTAGTTGCCTCTGCTTAAGCTTGCTTTATGTCTACCAAGATCCTTCGCAACCAAACAACTTGACAAGTTACTGTTGTAATATCCATATATGTTGGATAAGGGTCCCTCTCATTTGGAAGGACACCAAGTTTTTAATAAATACGGCACCGAAATATTAAAAAATGGAAGAAGACAACTATAAGACAGCTGTCTCATGCGCTATAGTGCCTATATAAGGCACTCCTTGCTTGATTCAACAACAACAAAAACACAAAGCAAAACTAAAGCAAAACAATGTTCTGAAGTTATGAACAGATTTTCTTAAAGAGTTGATGAGTGACAAAATAGTAAGGTTAATATTTTTAGGATAAGAAACACCTTGTGAGCCACTATTTTGGTTTTATCTCTGTATACCTACTATTTGTAATAATAGAAGAATTATTCTGAGTTTTGTCCGTGGACGAAACCTAAAATTAAGGGTAAACCACGTTAATTATTTTGTGTCCACTTTACTCATTTTATTTTTCTTTTTCAAAAAATACACCTGTTGCGAATATATTCAACCTTTAAAGATGATAGTCGGTAGATGGTTATTTCTTTTAACTCCATGAAATAGCACTTGTACCTATAGTGAACAGATAACTTGTAATACTCTTTCGATCTTTAATGCAGCCCCCTAAATTACTGTTTGAGAAACCATAGAACCTAAAATTGATTGTGCATTTATACCATATTTCCCAAGAGTTTGTTCTTTTCAAATATCTCAAGATTCATTTTTGTAGAACAAGTGATTTTTGCTAGGACTTTGCATAAAACTGGATAAGAGACCTATTGCTTGTGTAATATATGATCTGTTGTTAATAAGATACAGTAAACATCTTATCAAACTCTTATATAATTAAGCTTCAATTTTTTCACTCACACAATCGAAGAAAAATTTTGATTGGTATACATAGGAATACTCGCAACGTTGCAATCCTTCAAATTGAATCTTTTGAGAAGATAATGAACATAATTTTCTTGATAAATAAAAATTCTTGCATCACATTGCTTGACTTTTAGCCCCACGAAGTAATTCTTCAAGCCTAAATCAATCACTCATCTATCATCATCTTTTTAAACTCATCCAATAACATGTCATTGTTACTTGGTGCTAATAAATTAACATAGAGGCAATCGATAAGATTTTCAACTGTACCTCTAGTTTTCACATACTAAGTTGACTCACTTAGACTTTTTTGAAAACCATTTCTACACAAGTGTCTATATATTCTTCTATACTAGGCCTGAGGTGTTTGTTTTAGTCTATATAATGCTTTTACCAGACGATAGACTTTATCTTTATTGCTTACAATATCACATCCTCTTAATTATTAAACATACACTTCTTCCTCTAAAGTTCCATGTAGGAATGTTGACTTTACATCAACTGATAAAACTTCCAACTAAAATTAGTGGAAATAGTTAGAATGGTGCATATTGTATCAAACCTTGTTATTAGAGAAAAAGTTTCTTCAAAGTATATGCCTTCTTACCACATGTACCTAAGTGAAACTAGTCTTGCTTTTTAATTTTGGATAGTTCCATCAATATTGAACTTAATCTTATAGATCCACTTTATCCCAACAGCTTCCTTCCCATTTGGAAGATTAAGTAGCTCCCACGTCTTGTTTCTTTCTAAGGCTCTCATTTTTTCATCGATTATTGCATGTCATTCCTTAGACTTTATTGCTTCTTCAAAGTAGACTGGTTCTTCAATTTGAGCAAGCTGACATTGTTCTCTACTTTCATAAATTTCTTGCAAGGATCTTCATTTTCTTAGTGGTAAATCTAATGAGGAAGGGCCTAGTGAGGACAACTTTGAGACATTAGATTGCCTTTATGTTAATGTAGATGATTCAGGGCTGCTGAGTGTAGAAAGATTAGAATCTCCATTTTGATCTTCTTCTCTTGTGAGAGCATCAAGGGATTCACTATCTTCAATTAGTATTCCTGAAATTGATTGCATATTCTTTCAGTCCCAACTATTTTTCTCATAAAAAACAACATCACAACTTATTAGCAATTTTTTGATAAGAGGATTGTAAAAACAATATCATTTTGTTTTATTACTATAACCCATGAAAATATGATTGATGATATTATCATTGAATTTCTCTCTTTTTTGATATGGAACGTGCACAAATGCAATGCAACCAAAAACTCTTAAATGGGCTACTTTCGGCTTCTAACCATACCAAGCTTCGAATGGTGTTGGTTGACTCAAAATTGTTGTAGGAAATCGATTAAGAATGTAGGCTAATGTATAATTGCTTCTACCCAAATATTGATTAGAAGATTTTTGACTTTTACTTTTTCTCATCTCTATAAGGCTGCAATCATTCCTTTCTACAACTTCGTTTTGTTGTGGAATGTAGTTAGTTGTCAGTTGTTTTTTAATCCCACATTCTTCACAAAAATTGTGAACTTCCTTAGAGAAAAATGCTCCCCTACAATCTATTCTGAAGGTCTTTATTAGTTGTTCACTTTAGCCCTGTTTGACAATCAGCAGATTGCATTAACTGTTAGCTAATTCTATCAACGGTTAACTAACAGTGGATTCTATCAACTGATTTGATCAGCGGATAATATCAGTTGTTTATTAAAGATATTTGATAAAATTAACTATTTAGTATTAAATGTTTATGTATAAAATGACTTATGAGAGCACGACTTAAAAAAAGATTTATAAGGACATAAGTATTATATCTTAATATTTTTTAAATATTCTTATAAGAATTTAAATTTTAGATATTTAATTTAAAAAAATTAAGTTTATAAATCTATTAAAGTATATAATAATAATAATAATAATAATAATAATAATAATAATAATAATAATAATAATAATAATAATAAATGTTTCTTTTTTTTCCTTTCTCAATCTTAAATTAATGATAGATACTTAACATAGCCTAAGACCAATAATTATTGCAAAAGAAAAAAAAGCTGCTATTAATAATTACATGAAATTTGTATGCAACTTATGGGAATCTAACAATGAATAATTACGAGGACAGTAAAACATTTAAAATTCTTTTCCCATTACAAGGATTTACAAAAGTTGCATAAAGATTTAAGGCTTTTTGTCTCCTTGATTTGATGTGAACAGAACAAGAAAATTGGTAATGAAATTTAAGAAAATTGGTAATGAAATTTACTCCCAAACAGTACTTTATTTTTCTTCCTATCTTTTTAAAAAGACTACTGTTCTCCGTGGCAAAACATGAGAACAATGGCTTTAACTTAAAGGGTACAATTGGTTTTTGAACATTAAATTTTGAGTTCTAGACTCAAAATGTTACTACATATGAGCTTTTCCAAGATCAGCTGATTGGGTTCAATCAGCCAACTCAATCAGTTGATTACCAAACATATCCATTAGCTGTTTTACCGGTAAAATGTTTCAATCAGCTAAAAAATAGCTGATAAGTTATTTACCAAACATGGCCTTTGTTTCTCAATGTATGTTTTGAACTTCTTGAAGATATAAAAAGCTTAAGTTTTTTCCTTGAGAAAATAAATATATGTTATTCATCTAAAATAATTATAAAAAACTAAAAAATACATGTTTTTGTTGAGAAAAAGTGTCCTTATAGGCCCACAAATGTTTGCATGAATCAACTTTATTGGTTTTGAAGATCTTCTTGCTTGTCTTTTTGGAAAAAAGTCATGATGTTGCTTCCCAATTACACAGCTTCTTTTTCTTTAAGCCTGCAAAACCTTTTTATCATATTTGTTATAATAGTAGCATTACTTTTGTTTACCATTTTCACCTTCTTAATACGTATAAATTGCTGGTTACCCCTGTTGGATTGACCACCGCTTTAGCCTTCTCTTCTTCCTTATAAGAAATGTCCACCACATTACTTGTTAAAGTTAATTTTATTTCTTGATTCACTGGCTTCTTTCCCATTTTATGAAATATGCATCTTATTGTAAAAAAACATTCTCAGCATAATCATTATCATATCTCTTCATTATATCTTTATGAGAACAAACACCCTCATGTAATTCATCAACAACTAGTAGTTGCAGATCTTTTCACTCTCAATTGTAGCCACAATAAGATCATACTTCTTTGGTAAACTTTTAAGAATTCTCTCAACCACCTTCCGCTTACTCAAAATCTCACTATATGACACTAGGTAGTCCATGTAATTTCCATACATTATCCATAAAGAGTTTAACTACTTTTTTCAGCTTTATAAGGGTGACAAATAGGAAAAATGGACATATTTAATCAATCAATCTACTACCAATAAGATGATTAAATAACCATTTAAATTAGGCAACCCTTTCATAAAATCTAAACTAACCTCAGTTCATATTTCCTGTGGAATTTACAAAGGTTGTAAAAGTCCCACAGGTTTGGTTAAATCATATTTGTTCCTTTGGCATATATCACACTTCCTTACAAATTCCCTCACATCCTTCTTCATTCTTCTCCAAAAAAGTGCATATTGGGCTTCTTATGTGTTGTTACCCACCCTGAATGCCATCTTTGTGCCAAGGCATAGAATAGCTCAAAAAGTTTCTATCGTAACTAAATAGAATTTCCTACCACTAATTTCCATTTCCAATATAAACATTCATGATTCCAAGTATACGCCAATGTCATGTTATCACCTTCCAGGAGTTGTTGTATTATTTTCTAAACATCATCATTTCTCCATGTACATTTAATTTTGTAAAATAAATCATTGGAGACTTATGAAATAGAGCGAGTGAATAATTTAGCATTAGTCATTCATAACAACGCATCAGCTGCTGAATTATCTTGGCCCCTTTTGTATCAAATTGCAAAGCCAAATTTGATAAGCGTAAGAAGCTAAGTAAGTTGAAATGAAGTGGTTACCTTATGTTCCAAAAGGTATTGTAAGTTGCAATGATCCATTTATATGATGAAATGACGACTCGTTAAGTAATGCTACCATTGCTTAATATCCATTACCAAAGCAAGGAACTACTTTATTGGAAGCTATAGAGGAAGAAGAAAAGAAAGGGTTAACTGAAAAACTTTTATTTATATATTTCCACTTCTTATCTCCATCTCATAACAACTAATTACAAGTTTTTTTATAGGCTAAATATCAACTATTAATCAACATAAACGTTCAAAATGGAATTCTAAATAACAGACTTTATATTTGAGCATCCTTTAATAAATAACTATAACTTTCTTTAGAAGACCTAAAACTTGTGTTATTTAAGGATATGTTTAGTTGGACGTTAGATTTTTAATGGAATTGAATGGTTTATAATGGAATGAAATATAAATGGATGTAATATTAGAAAATTATTGTTTATGAGCGATGGAAGAGTTTATAATGTAATATAGCGAACTGTTGATTGAATGAAGGGTTTATAATGTAATATAGTGTTATATTGTTTATCATTTTACATTTCATCCTAAAACCTCCAAATCGAAGGTTTTTCATTTTTACTGTTTAAGATGGAATGAGATGTAATATGAAACTCTCCTCTTTCATCTCATCCCATTTCATTCCATTATAAAGTCTCCCCCCAAACGATGGAATACATTTTATTCCATTCCATTAATAAACCTCCAACCAAACATAGCATAAAACTAGACTTAAGCTTTAAATCCATACTTAGTTCACTAATAAAACATTCGTTTGCATTCCCAAAATGTCCTTGCATTCACCACTATTGAAGATAAAAAGTCACATTTAATTAGTTGAAAAACCCTCAGCACCCCTTGTAAACTTGACTTCTTCACAACTCTAACCATCTCTCCAAGCTGCTAAAATTTATCTTTCTTGAGAGGTTTTGTAAAAATATCAACTATTAAATCAAGAGTTTTGTTGTATTCTACTTCAACCGTCTTATTGGTAATGTAATCCTGAATAAAATGAAACTTTGCATCTATATGCTTACTCCAATCATTAAACATCAATTTGTTTGCAAAAGCAATGGTCAATTTGTTGTCCACCATGATTTTAGTCTTTTTTTTTAGCAAAATGAAGTTCAACTAGCAATCTCCTTAGCCATATCGCATGACATGCATAAGTAGTTATAGCAACATTGTAGCGCCCCCTTACCATAGGGTACACATTGGGACGCCCGCAGGTCGCTCCGACACGTAACCCACGATAAAGGTGCACTACCGAGCGAACCAACTAAAATCCACATGGCATCGAAATCATAAAACCACAATATCGAAATCACTAAATTTTAAAACCATAATACTATTCCCATTACAAATCATCCAACAGAAATATAGACAAGTCTATCAGTCCCCTAAACAAAACTCAAAAAGGAAACTGATACAAAA
>JAOTIZ010000006.1:6481946-6501222 GCA_027123425.1 Erythroxylum panamense | reverse complement strand
AGCCACTGAGCTGTGTAGCTCAACCCATTATTTTCCCTCCTCAGGTGCAACTCAAGACCTCGGGTGATCCTTGCCAGACTTCGAAGAACTCCGTAGTAGTTAAAGACTATTTCATTAAGTTAGTATTTTAGTTGGCCCACGGAGCATGTTATCATGGAGCATATTTCACGTACTTGGATTTTCAATTGATTTAGCATTGTGTTATGACATAGTTGTTGGATCTCATTTTGGATTGTTATGACATTTAGCCCCGGAACTTGGGATATTTATTTTGAATGATTAATGCGTATGATTTTGTTATAAATTGTATGTGCAAATGTTGGGACCTAGTCCGTCGGTTCGGGTCGCTCGTTGGGGCACAGCCCGAGGGGCCACCTCGGGATTCGGGTTACGGGGCTCGGGCCCAACAATTTCTATTATTAATATTTAAAAAATATAACGTAAAATTAAATTAAACATTTTGGTGATTAAAGGACTAAAATAAAAACATTAGTAACTTAAAATATTATCCTCCAAGCATGAGATTTCCTTTCCATCAACGCATTATACGGCTTTTCTTTTCTTTTTTGCTTTTGTACATGGTGTGAACACTTTTGCTGATTTATGTATTTAATCAGTCTTTTAGTCTAAGATGAGTGGTGTCTATTCATTAAAATATTTACTGTTAATGTGACAGATACCATCTTCCTTAACTTCAGCTTGATTATGGTTTTTGACCCACAACATCTTACTAGTCCAAAAGATTGATGCTTTATGATAGAATAATTTATACTTTACTGTCAAAAGGTCCATTGGAGATAAGTATTATATAAGAGTGTACAAATATAAGTCAAACATGTAACAGCCACGAGAATTTTAGTCGCCAATGCCTTTTCTCTAACTTACTGAAATCTGAACAGAAACAGCGATGTAAAACATTACCCCACAACCACAGACAAGTACTAGTCTATCGAATATGGTATCAAATTACTCACTCATTTCCGTAGGAATTGTTGTTTCCCCAGGACAACCATTACGTGACACAAGAAAGTAAAGAGACAGCAACCTAATTTGCCAAGTCATTACACGTGTTGACGATAATGTTAATGTTTTGTCGTGATTTGTGAACCCTCTAAAACCATCATACATAATTGAAGCAGTGATAAAGAATGGACAAAATTGATGGCTGAACAGCCTGATCAATTTCACTTTGCTTTAACACTTTCAATCGTGGCATTGAGAGAATTCAACTGGAATCGTCAAAGCCCCAAAAGCCAAGATTACGTGTTGTTCTCGAAGTCGGGAAGGAACACATAAAAAAAGTACCCATTCATATCCGAAATGACAAAGAGAAAAGAAGAACCGACCTCAACAACAGGATTGAAGCAGAGTAGAGACCTCGGTGTTGTGGCACAGTCAACAGATTCTTGTCTGAGAAAAATGGAGGGCAATTAGGATACAAAATTTTCCTTCTTGATGGTCCAAACCTAACTACACAAAAAAGAAGTGGGGACCGTCGCGTGATGTTATAAGAAGACTACCGCGCCACCCATCACCACCACACCACACCATTATGGATAGTGTATAAGTTCTCTCTTGTGTGTTCGTTGATTTCTTGTAGTAGTTTGTTCATTAAAGCAGCTTTCTCTTTTCCTATATAGCCGAGGCACTAGCTTCTACTGCTTTGACACTGCCGATTGACTTTGGGTCGCCTCCGCAATTATTGTGACTTAATCAAAACACCCCCTTAATTTATTTTCGTATTTGCCCCTTTCTACAATATTTCGATACCCTCACTTTATTGCAGCCATATATTTCTCCTGTGCGACATAAACAGCACACAGAGTGAAAGAGAATGGAGGGACAGTCTAAAGAAATGGCAGGCAATAGCTTCTACGTAGAACATCAACCTGAAGGTTATGATAATGGTGGAATTCGCAAGAACCTAGATGATGATGGTCGAGCCAAAAGAACTGGTATGTTCTTTTTTTCTCATACCTTATCTCTTTTCCGAGTGAGTATATTTTTGCTCTTGCATGTGTATCGCGGTCTTCTTTTCAGTTTTATCTTGTTTTAACGGATTCTTCTTTAATTGTCTTTCTATGGTATTTGTAAAGGTACATGGGTGACTGCAAGTTCCCATATTATCACCGCCGTGATAGGCTCTGGAGTGCTCTCTCTGGCATGGGCCATAGCTCAGTTGGGCTGGTTGGCTGGACCTATTATTATGATGTCCTTCTCGTTTATCACTTTGTTCACTTCGACTCTTCTCGCCGACTGTTACAGATCTCCTGATCCAGTCACCGGAAAGAGAAACTACACGTATATGGATGCCGTTAGAGCCAACTTAGGTTTGTGTGTCGTGTTCGATTATGTCAATACCTCGTACTGTCTGTTATATAGCAATCCTCTGCTGTAAAAACTTAGTTTTTCACTTGATGATTATTCTCTTTCTCTCGACAATTTGTATCAGGAGGCAGGAAAGTTCAATTATGTGGACTGGCTCAGTACACAAATCTGGTGGGAATCACTATTGGTTACACTATTACTGCTTCCATTAGTATGGTGTAAGTTCCAACACATTCATCAACTTTATCACCAAACTCGAACTCAGGATTATTTGTTGAAAATATATTTATATTTTTTCCGTATGATAAGACAATTAAGAACAGGTTGTTCTAGTTGTATTCATTTCACAATTCAAGAGTACCACAAACCGACGATAATAAAGATTTGTCACAGCGTTATTGGGTTATGAGGATCTGATTGGTGACTTATCTATTCATCTATGTAGCTCTAACTAAAATACAAAACTACTATGTTCGGTTGTTAGGGCCGTGAAGAGATCAGATTGTTTCCACAAGCACGGGCATCATGTAAGGTGCCAGGTATCGAACAATCCATACATGATAATCTTTGGTTGCATCCAAATCCTGCTAAGTCAAATACCGAATTTCCATAAGCTCTCGTGGCTCTCGATACTTGCAGCAGTCATGTCTTTTGCTTACGCTTCCATTGGCGTTGGACTTTCCATTGCAAAAGTAGCGAGTATGAACTTGGACCAGAAAATCTTTGATCTGCTGTTTTAATTAATATAAATCGGTTGAAACTGTATGTGTTACTCTTGATTTGTGAAGGTGGGGCACATGCAAGGACAACCTTGACAGGAGTGACAGTTGGAGAAGAGGTGTCGGCAGAACAGAAAGTTTGGAGGACATTCCAAGCTATTGGTGACATAGCCTTCTCGTATGCCTTCTCCACTGTGCTCGTCGAGATCCAGGTACTCAGTTAATTGGCTAACACTTTACTGTTGTTTTATACTTTAGTTCGTTTATGGGTTGTACTGAAAATGCTTTCTCAGATATCTCGTGTTCGTGTCTATCATAATTTCTCCATTATCATTACGCTCGTGTGAATTAAGATTAAAAAGGAAAATACTATAAAACTGGAGCATTCATGCAAGTGGGTTAGTTTCAAGTAATGGCGACCTGATAGTGTGATCCATAGATGGGACTCGAAATGCGTGCCAGAGTAAACGTTGGCATGGGCTTACTACTGCTACCGTCTGCGAGATCGATTGCACTGTGGGAAACCAACCATGCTAACAGTTAGGTGTAAATCTTGAAAAGTTCAGACAGGAGATGGAGAAATGTAGAGATGTTACATACATACAAACATATACATACTTTGGAAGAACTTTTAAGACGTGCAGAAGGATAAATTTCATAAAAGTAGCAATAGACAAACACATCTTGACCGACTCTATGACTTTTGGTGGGTTCCCATGCCAAAGGGAATTTGAAAGTTGCTTGTACCAAATTGATTTACTTCTCTAGAGTCTACTTTTGTGGAGGACCAAGTTGTTCTTGCGGTAACACTACAGTAGAGTGTCCTGATATGGTCCTTATGGGTCTGTCCGTAGAGAGATTCCCTATGGACCACTGCTTCCATGTTCTGGGCCATTAAATATGATGGCTCTTCTGGGAGTGATGTGCTGTCTAAGCCCACTTTGCACATACTCTTACCTGTTTCCTCGTCCTCTGTTAAGTTTCATGCACAATTATTTCGAGTATTTTCAGATTCAAATTCACAAGTAGCAATGATGTAACACAACTGTTCCGTCCCTGAATTGCAGGACACATTAAAGCAAAATCCCCCGGAGAACAAAGCAATGAAGAGGGCATCCTTTGCTGGGATCGCGACGACCACCGCCTTCTATCTTCTGTGTGGTTGCATTGGTTATGCAGCATTTGGAAGTGACGCTCCTGGCAACTTCCTTACTGGTTTTGGTTTCTACGAACCTTTCTGGCTTGTTGACTTTGCTAATATATGCATTGCCGTCCACCTCATTGGTGCCTATCAGGTGAGTTGAATGATAAAAAAAGAAAGACATAAGCTTGTGCATGCAATCTGATTCTAACACCATTTCCATTACAATACCAGGTTTTCGCCCAGCCAATCTTCAATTTCGTGGAGACAAAATGCCAGAAACATTGGCCCGACAACAAGTTGATAACAAGTGAACATGCCATTAGCATCCCATATTATGGCGTCTATTATCTAAACCTATGCAGATTGGTGTGGAGAACTGCATTTGTGGTGCTGACATCAGTTTTAGCAATGTTACTTCCATTCTTCAACAACTTCTTGGGTCTCCTTGGAGCAATTTCCTTCTGGCCCTTGACAGTGTATTTCCCCATAGAAATGTACATTGCAAGGGCTAATATTCCTAAGTTCTCTTCCACTTGGGTTTGGCTTAAAATACTGAGTTGGAGCTGTTTGGCAGTCTCACTGGTCGCAGGAGCTGGATCAGTTGAAGGCCTTATTCGTTCTCTCAGGACATACAAACCCTTTGGAACCCCCGAGGAATAGTGCATTGCTCTGTAATAAACTTCTACGTTTATTCAAGCCGTGCAAAGTTTTTCAGTTTGAAAAAGCTTCATCTGCTATAAGAAAATATATTATCTTTTTTATTTTCTTGTTTCCCAATAATATGTTTCATAATTGAAAACAAATAAAATACCTTTTAATTTTTTTATAAGGTAAAATCTCCTTTGAGAAAATAAATCTTAGCACTTATGCTCATTGTGATTATATTGAGTGTGAAAATATTTTAAAAATATATTTTATGAAAATAAAAGATTTGGAAAATATTTTTTAAGAAATAAATTTCTAATTTTTTAATAATGCTTATGATATTCTATATAGATGGAAAAATAACTCTTCTTTTTAATACCGTATAATCTTTCAAAAAGTGTGTTTTAATTCCACAAAGATTTATTGGAGATTCTATATTATACCTCGAATATCTTTTATCATGATTCCATTCTCAATGTTAATTATTCAAAGTTTTTAAGAAAAGTGCTCACTTTTTCTACAATTGTGTGGAATCATAACACCAACTATTTATTTAGACGATTAATAGAATATTAAGAGGACAAATATAAGGGCATGTACATGATTTTCATTTATTTAGAGAAGATTTATGACAATGTAATTAGAGATGTTATGCGGCGGTATTTAAAAGTTAAAGAGAGTTTATGTTGTCTATATACAAGTTATTAGGGATATCTATGAAGATGCTAAGACTAGATTAAGGATAACAAAAGGAGATACAAAAGCATTTTTTTTATCAATATTGAGCTACACTAAAGATCCTTGTTTAGCCCTTTCCTATTTGTAAAAGTTGTGGATGAGCTTATTAAGAATATTCTAGAGGATGTGCCTTGGTGTAGACTGTGTATTGATAACATACTCTTAGCGGATGAAACAAAAGATGGTGTTAATGACAAGTTAAAACTTTGGAAGGATAAATTAGAGTAAAAGAGCTTCAAAGTGAACAAGATTAACATTGAGTACTCATGGTCTAACTTTTAGATCTCAAGGTTGCATTCAATGTGGAAGTCAAGATTGGTACTGAAGTTATACTATAGAAAGATTGTTTTAAGTACCTTAGATTCATCGTCCAATGCAGTAGCGACATCAAATTACGTTTGCTAAAATGGAGGAGAGTCTCAGGAATTTTATGTAACAAAAAAATATCATTTAACCTAAAAGGTGAATTCTACCGTTTAATAATTATGCTGAACTTACTATATGAGATAGATTGTTAACCCATCAAACATGCATATGATCATAAATTAATAGTGATAGAGATAAAGATGTTTTGTTGGATATGCAACCTTATAAGAAGAGATAAGATCATGAATGAACTATTAAGAGACAAGTTGTGAGTTACTAACATTGATAGTTAAAAAAGTGACAAGACTTAGGTGGTTTAGATATATTAAAATGAGACAACCTGATGCTCTAGTGAGTAGATGCAAGAAAAGTATACTTAATAATTGTAAAAAACAAAGATGAAAACCTAAGAATAATTGAGGGGAAGTGATTAGAAACGATACGACTCTACTAGTGCTTACTGATGACTTGCCTCTTGGTAAAAAACTTTGATGAACTAAAGTACAAATAAAGACCCCTTACGTAGAAATTTTTTTCTCTTTTTATAAGCCTTCTGGACTTTTTCCTTAAATTCTTGCCTTTTAATTAGCCTAAATACTTTTGTTTGCAACACATGTGTTTATTATTTTATTTGTTTTATTGACTTATTTCTTTTCTCTCTTTCTTATTTATTTATTTACTTGTTTTTATCTTTATTTTAATTTATTTTTATCTATACAATTATTTATTTATGTATTGTCCATTATTTTCTTTCAACTCTTTTCAAAAACCTTTTTTCCTAAAATTTAAACCTTCAATTGACTTCAATCCATATTAAAATTATTATGTCTGTATTTACCTTGTGAGCCAAAAGAGCAATTTAGCACCCAACGTTTACACTGAAATTTGAGTTGGACTTAAGCATTTCGGACCGTTTAAAATGAACTCTAATGTTTACAAAACATTCAAAATGAACCTTAATGTTTGGAAAATGTTAAAAAAATACAACCTATGAATGGACTAAACAATTGACGGAGTTAGGCCTTCTTTAATTAAATGCTGTTGTGACATTTTTTTGCTAACATGGATTTTTTAAAATTTTATTTAAAGTGGGACCTATCTAATATGATATCTACAGTTTTGTAAATGAAACACTGGTAGTAAATATGTGATCCTTTCTCATCTAAGATTGTGTTATGAGATCCCAGGATCCATACTATGTAGAATAATGCATTATTGCTAGAAACTCATAGTGTCACTGCTTGCATTCCATGTGCTTTAAGTCGTCTTCTTATTGTACTATGTTCAAACTTAACATATTACTAAATCACAAAAAGAAAAAAAAGCATTGTCGAAGTTGAATCATAACAAACAAACTAATTCTGAATAGTTTGTGTTAATGTATATAGTCCAACTGTTAATAATATACTTATGGCTTCATTTTAAGCTTAATTATAGGCTTAGCTTTAGGCTTAAGCCAAGCTTCTTTCCTAAATAGAATGTTATTCTTGTGGATAAATAGGCCTCTTTGTATTCAATATTAGATGTAATAACACATACAATTTCTCTAAACTTTCTCAATTCTCTCGATATAGTATCAGAGCACTATTTTTTTCTGGGCGTTTATTCTTCCTTGCTGCAAAGAATTTTCTTTGGGACTGCTCTATTTCTTTTGCGTTCTCTATTTTTGTGCTATGCCGTCAGTCTTTATCGAAATTTTATTCCGGTCATATTTTCGGACTCTTCTCTTCCAGACGAGTTCAACACCGACAACCACACCTTGAATAGAGCCTCCACGCGCCCTCACGCGCCGCCCAAAGTTTCTGCCCATCAATTACTTGACCCGTTGGCTAGACCGGCTCAACTCTTTGACCGCTCGATTCAACCACATAAGGCTCGGTTTGCTCTTTTTCTCTCTTGTGAAGACTATATTTTTTGAATGATAACTACTTTTGATATTTCCCAGTCATTATCTCATCCTATTACTGTTATTTTTGATAGATCAAACTATTATTTATGGTCTCAAGAGATGTGTAGTTTCTTGAAAGGTCGTCTTTTTAGGCGATATGTCACCGGTGATATTCCTAAACCAATAAAAGCAACCAATGAGGATAACAACAACTTCACAGATCACATGGATCAATGGGAAAGCAAGAATCATCAGATTCTCACCTGGTTTCGAAATACATGCATCTCTAGGATTAAATTAGAATTTCGCAGATTCGACACTCCAAAAGAGGCATGGGATTTCTTACATACCAGATATTCTGTTTCTGATGACATTCACCATTTTAAGCTTTATCGTCGCCTTCATCGGATGCATCAACAATCAGATCAGACTACTCACAGTTATGTTTCTGAATTACAAACTCTCTGAGATCAATTAGCTACTTGTGATCCAGTATTGCCTGACTCTATTTCTGCTTCTCTCTATATTGGTCTTTGTGATCGCCAACGTGTCTGGCATCTTCTTATGACACTCAGATCTGAATTTGATGAATCAGTCAGTGGTGCCTTATTACATTGCAGTCCATTGCCCACACTTGATACAGTCATCAGGGAGTTACTTTCTAAAGAAACTCGTCTCAACACTCTTCAAGCAGAGAGAATTTTACCCTCCACTGATGTTGTCATGGTTGCCTCCTCTCTTTCTGTCACATCACCATCTGATGGCTACTCTTGCAAAACTCAATGCAGATACTGTAAGAAATTTGGTCATCATATTTCAGAGTGCAGAAAGCTTCTTGCCAAAAATGCGTCTACTTCTGGTAATTCTCCTCGGCCTTCTTATCGTCCCACTTCCACTTTTGTTACTGCTGCTACTGTCATTAAAGGACCCTCTAATGAACCCACTTCTTCAAAATTTTCAATGCAAGACATTAAAGCCATTCTTCAATAACTTCACTCAGAAAATGGTATTTCTTCATCTTTTGTCCTGTCTGTCACACCAGGTACTTCTTCTATGTGATTTTTTGATTCTGCTTGTTGCAACTATATGACTTTTGACTCAAGTACACTTATTTCACAATCTATTCCATCTGTTTCACCCATTGTTCACACTGCTAACAACTCTGTCTTACGTGTTCATAGTATAGGCACTGTCTCTAAATATTCCTTATCTTTGCCTCATATGTTTTATGTTCCTAAACTATTGTTAAATCTTATTTCTGTTGATCAATTGTGTGAACTTGGTTTGGACTTACATTTTTCGAGTCATGGTTGTACTATGCAGGACCCACAGACGGGAAAGATTCTTGGGACAGGCCATAAGGTTGGACGACTTTTTCATCTCACTTCTCTTCGTCTTTCTACACCAACTCTCATCGTAGCTGTTACTTCCGATATATGGCACTCGTGTCTAGGACACATCTCTCGTTCCAGACTAGGTCCTTTAATATCTAGTGGATGTTTAGGATTTATTAAACAAACAATTTCGGATTGTGTTTCATATCAACTTGCTAAACATCATGCTTTACCTTTTCTAGTCAGTAATTCTGTTACTTCTGCATCTTTTGACTTGGTTCATTCTAATATTTGGGGTCCTGCCACAACTGCTACTATGAGTGGATCACATTATTTTGTTATTTTTGTTGATGATTTTTCTAGATATAACTGGATTTATCTTATGCGTAATCGATCTGAGTTATTCTCCATTTATTCTCAATTCGCATCCATGGTCAAAACTCAGTTTTCTTGCAATATTAAGATTTTTCGTACTGATAATGCTATGGAGTATAAGGATCAATCCTTGTCTTCTTTATTCTCCCAGTATGGCACTCTTGTTCAACATTTTTGTCTGGGTACTTCTTAACAAAAATGGTCGTGTAGAACGTAAACACCGACACATTTTAGATATTATTTGGGCTCTTCTTATTGCCTCATCCTGTCTTGAAAACTTCTGGGGGGAAGCTACTCTTACAGCTGTGTACACCATAAATAGAATTTCTTCCTCTGTCATAGGTAATATCACTCCCTATGAGTGTTTACATGGTCAAGCCCCAAACTATCAATCTCTTCGTATTTTTGGATGTGCTTACTTTGCTCTTCTTCGGTCTCATGAACATACTAAATTAGAACCTAAAGCCCGATTATGTTGTTTCTTCGGGTATGGCATTGAACACAAAGGTTATCGATGTTGGGATCCTATCTTTAAACGCCTTCGAGTGTCTCATCATGTTACTTTTTAGGAAAACAAAATGTTTTCTACCTCATCCAAATTCCAAATCAATTCTCCTTCGTCTCCTTTCTTTACCGACCCCACTATCACTTTGTTTCCAGATGATTCTTATGCAGGTTTATCCACTCCTGAAGAAAATCTTCAACCTTTGGTATCGGCACCAGAATCTTCTCCGTCTATAGAACCTGAATCTGTTCCATCTGTTCCTTCCACTCCTGTGTCACCCACACTTCCACTTCGTCGTTCCACTCGGGTAAGTCATCCTAGTGTTGCTCTCCGTGATTACCATTGTTATTGTACTCTTATTTCTCTCTACGAACCTTGCACCTATCGCGAGGCAAGTACTAATCTTCTTTGGCAGAAAGCATTGGCAGAAGAACTTCAAGCTCTCACTAGCACTAATACATGGGAAGTGATTGACTTACCTCCAAAGAAGTCTATAGTTGGTTGTAAATGGGTTTATGAAATCAAAACTCGGGCCGATGGTTTCATAAAATGGTATAAAGCTAGACTCGTTACCAAAGGTTTCATATAGGAATATGGAATTGATTATGAAGAAACTTTTGCTCCTGTTGCTCGCCTCACATTTGTACCCAGCCTCATAGCTATTGCTTCTGCTAAGACTTGGCAGTTGTATCAATTAGATGTCAAAAATGCCTTTTTCAATGGTGATCTCTCAGAAGTGTATATGCAACCTCCACCTGGCTATGATTGTCCAACAAGAAAGGTTTGTCGTCTCCGTAAGGCCTTATATGGATTAAAACAGGCACCTCGAGCTTGGTTTTCCAAGTTCAATTCTACAGTGTCTCGGTTTGGTTTTAAATCCAGCTCCTACAATCATGCCTTATTCATTCGCAACACTTCTAAAGGTCACATTCTTCATCTCCTTTAAGTGGATAACATGATCATTACAGGAGATTATATACAAGGCATTCATGATCTTAAATCCTACTTAAGTCCTCACTTTGAGATGAAAGACTTGGGTATTTTGGGCTATTTTCTGGGACTTGAAGTCTCCTCCGATTCCTCTGGATATTATTTGTCTCAAGCCAAATATGCTACTGATCTTATTTTTTGTGCAGGTCTCACAAGCGACAAAATCTGTAGTACTCCCCTAGAGGCAAATGCCCATTTCACTATAACTGATGGCATATCTCTTCATGATGCAACTCTCTATTGACAACTTGTAGGCAGTCTTGTCTACCTTATTGTCACTCGCCTTGATATAACATACGCAGTTCATATTGTCAGCCAATTTATGTCTGCTCCTCACATAGCTCATTTTGCAACAGTTCTTCGTATCCTTCATTATGTCAAGGGTACCTTGTTTCATGGCCTTCATTTCTCCAATACTTCATCCTTGAATTGCGCACCTATTTTGATCCAGATTAGGTAGGTGACCCAACAGATAGACGCTCTACTACTGGTTATTGTTTCTTCCTCAGCAATTCTCTTATTTCATGGTGTAGCAAAAAGCAGATCGTTGTTTCTCGCTCAAGCACTGAAGCAGAATATGAGCATTTGTTGACACTACATCTGAGCTTCTTTGACTTCGATGGCTTTTACATGACATAGGGGTCTCTCATTCTTCTGCTACTACACTCTACTGCGATAACCGAAGTGCCATCCAGATAGCACACAATGATTTTTTCATGAACGCACCAATCATATAGAAAATGATTGTCATTTTATTCGTCATCATGTGCTCCAAGGAACTGTCACGTTTGTTTCGATCACTTCTCAACAACAAAGGGCATATATGTTCACCAAAGCTCATGCGCTACACAGATTTCGTGAACTTGTTTGCAAATTCCAGATGGCAAATTATCTACCATCTTGAGTTTGAGAGGGGATGTTAATGTATATAATCCAGCTGTTAATAATATATTTATGGCTTCATTTTAGGCTTAATTATAGGCTTAGCTTTAGGCTTAAGTCAAGCATTGTTCCTAAATAGAATGTTATTCTTGTGTATAAATAGGCCTCCTTGTATTCAATATTAGATGTAATAATACGTACAATTTCTCTCAAGTTTCTCAATTCTCTCGACAGTTTGTCTATAACCTCATTCTAGTTGCACATAAGTAATCAGAATCTATAGTGACTTATGCTGATCTATAGATTCCAAGTTCATTGCCACATTCATTAATTAGTATCAGAACCTTTGTTGTGCCGAGTAATTACAATTTCTTTCGTCCCCAATGAATGAGATATAAGGCTTGTGTTTGGCACATACCCCTTCTCCTTGACATCCATGAAAGTTTCTTACTTTACTATACTGAGTTAAAACACAAACATGCACAAGTGAGAGATACAGAGAGATTGAAACGTTATAGAACCTATAAATAACTGGGAGGATATAGATTTTGACTCTTTCTATGTTATAATCAAGGATCGTATCTATGATGTCTTGAACTATTAACGAATCTCCTCTGTTATTATGGCCTACTATAATCACTACTTCCATTAAAAGAACTTCCAATGCTCAATCCTCCTCCTCTATTCTTTGGTAATCTCACTTCATCCCAAGTAATAATATCACTTCCAGATGATCCTAAACTACAAAAACTAATGAACAACTCTAGAACCAGAACCAGAACCAAAACCAAAACCAAAATGCACCTTCCTCTAAACATTCATTTCTTGCTCATGATTTAGATGACCCAATAACTGTCTGTAAAGTTGGAGAAAGCGGTGTTCTTAAGGATATATAAAGTTGATGAGATTGAGTCGGTCAATTTATATAAAAATCATAATAGAATTTGTTAACGGAGAAGGAAAAGTACTATAAACATTGTAGTTAAGTTTGGGAAAGAAAAAGTACTATAAACCTTAGTGTGGGAATCTTACATGCATCACTGTGAATCCCATTTGAATAATGTTTTTAAAAAAATCGACATCACCTAAAAAAAATGCTAGTCCTCAATTATTTCATCCAGGAACTGTTTTAAACATTTTTGTAAACATTAAAATTAATTTCAATATTTTGCAAACGTTAGAGTTTATTTTTAACGCTCCAGACGTTAAAATCCAACTAAAATATTAGTTTGGAAGCTAAATTGTTGTCTTGGCCTTACCGTGTGCTCTAACTTGTATTTACCTTATTAAGTGATTTCATTTACATGTTTCATAAATTTCATAAAAATCCTTATTGGTAGTTATTATGAAATGATAGTCGCTAATTTAACATGAATACAAGTACTTCAACACAACATAAATTGAAGCCATCCAAGTAAGTAGATTAGAAACTATCCTAACTAAATTACACTGCAAGGATTAGTGGCTCTTCAAGGCTAGAATACACGAGACAAGGAACTCCAATAGAATAATACTTTGCCTGTTAAATATGCTCAAAATTTCAGTATTCCTCCACATTTAATGAGGCCGGGTGTGTACAAATATACTTCATGGAATGTCAGTTGGACTCCTTTTCACTCATTACAAATGCTTGAATAAGACTTTGAGCTGCATGAGTCTGCTCAGGGGTTCCTGATATTACTATCACAGTTTCTGTTGCTCCCGACTTTGGCTCGGTAATTGATATTTTTGCTTCCGAGAACTGAAATATCATTTAGGAATTGTTAAAATCGCCAACAAAGGTCTGTAAATAACCATATCCTTTTGATCCGTAAAAAATACTGGTGTTGTGATAATGCAACAGGAGGTAAACCCCATGGCTTAGGCGCTACGCAAAGACATTGGTGCCGCATATAAACAGGGAAGCTTTAAACATAAAAGGCACCAAATACGAATTTAGCATTCCTGATTAACAGTTTTACGTCAGTGAAACATGTTGTCGTGTGCTTATTTTTCAGGTAAAAAACATGAACCGAACATATGAAAGCAGGTTGCTGCCCTGCCTCATTCTTTTGCCTAGATTCTATTAGCAAACACTTGGACTGTCAAAATAATGAGAATCAGAAGATTACCTGCCGAATTTGCTTCAAACATGCACCATCTTCTCCATAAATTACAGGAACAAGAGTGCGAGGAACAACAACTTCAACAGTAGTACTTGTAATAATAGCTTGATGGTTTACCCTACATACAAAATTATAATCATAACAAAGGGATACAAGGTGACACTAAAGATGAATAGTTTAAAATGATGGATGATAGTAAAATGACAATGTTGGAAAAGAAATGATATATCACATACCCCCCAAATCCTGAAATTCTTCTTTGAGTGGGCCCACCAAATTCTGGCAAAGGCATCGGGGAGCCACTTTCAATAAGACCCTGCAAGTCAGCACATGAAGATGAAGAAAGAAAGTGGTATTTCATTCAATTAGGAACTAATCTCTTCTTAAACAGTTCACCTAATATAAGTCATTCTTAAACTAAGCTCATACCTGAGGACCCCAAGGCTTTCTTTCAGGTATAGGTGGAGGCATACCAGGTCTGTGAATACTATGCATGAAAGGAGGATGATCATTAAGGGAGTAGAATCCAGCACGTGGGGGTGGAACACCCATGCCATCAAAATTGTGAAACGAATGAAATGGAGGTGACAGCTCCCTCCTCCCTAAATATGGAGGGAACGGAGGCCCCTGATCTACAAAGGCAGGATTTAGAGGATGATCAATAGAAGGAAATAGATCACGGAAAAAGTGATGCCTCAGCCTGGTGGTTATCTGTAGAAGTGCCTCTTGAACTACTTCATACTCCCCATTTATCTGTCCAACAAACAAGAAATTATAGAATCCAGAAGGTAACTGCATCTTATATGTTTTCTAAATCAAAATTCTGACGAGTTGTCATTCTTACTAAAAGCATCCTATTGAAAAGTAAAACATAGTCTAAGCACATAACTCAAACTGGTAGATTAAAATCCCAAAGTTGTCAAACTAAAGAATTGAGAACCAAGAGCTTTACCTGAACCACTTCTTCACCCTCTAAAGCACACTTTGGAATTTGATCCTTCCCTAATATTCGAATATAAGCCCCAGTTGAATTCCTCATCTCAGCAATTATAGAACCACCCTTTCCGAGGAGACAGCCTATTTGATTAGATGAAACAAGAAGTCTAGCTGTCACAGACTTCTCATTGCTATCAGGCATAGCTCTAAGTATCCTCGAGTGAACTCGAAGAACTGCATCTTGTGAAGCTGATATCCTATCATCAGGGTGCTGCAGGAATTAATTGTTTCATAAGCCCCACTCACATTTGTAATAGAAGACTTAAATAATTTTTTATTGCTTGCAAGCAAGATAAGGGAGGCAAATCATACCGCAGGACCAGAAATAACAATAACACGGTCCTCAGAGTCAGGAACCCCTTCCATAACTTTAATCTCACAGCCCGTTTCTTGTTGAAAGGACTTTATTACTGCTCCTCCTTTCCCAATGATACCTCCTACCTTCTCAGCCAGACAAAGTACACGAAAGGTTAGTATCTCGGGGGCAGGGATTCTGCCTGGTATACCACTTTGATGAAAATCTCGAGGACCAGTGGCATAAGAAGTCCCTCGAGCTGTGTAAGAATGGGGAGGTGGTGGGTACACTTCTGGGTGGGGAACAGGATGACCAAAAGAATGAGATGAAGACCCTATGTAATTGGCAGGTGGGTTCTCCAAAAGCTGCTGAGAAACTAATTGAAGAGCTTTCTTGATTACATCTATGTTCCCTGTAATCTGCAGCATAATATGAAATGTTATCCCCTGTGATTCAGCCTTGCTAGAGCCTTAATCTACCAGGAAAAATGTCATTGGCAAAGAATTATGAGCAGAAAGGAAGATCAAGGACACCATAATTGTATTTGCTACCACCAATAGCTGTATGTAGGTAAACTAAAACTATGCACTTCACTTATGTACTAACCCCCATAGTTTTTATCCTACACTTTACATGTTTTGACAACAATTCGGTCAATGTCCCCCACAACTAAAATGCAAAAGATTTTGATTGAAACCCATGATGGAGAAACAATATCCAAGTACCTGAACTAGCTCATCTGAAGGTGATGCACATAGAGGAAGTTTATCCCTGGGAAGAATACGAATTTGTGCGCCACTTTCAGCTGACATTTGCTTAATTACACTACCACCCTTTCCCAGAAGGCAGCCAACTTGATTGGAGAGCACTAGTAACCGCAAAACAAATGTAGACGGCCTTTTAGTTTCCTCATCTACTCCATCAGTATCAGTCGATGTGTCAACCATTCGCTCAAAGACAAGTGACAAAGCCTTCTGCAGAGAATTAATTTCCCTTGGAGGCTTTGAGTCTTCACAAGAAGCTGTTTCTTTATCTTCGCCATCCTGTTTGCCATCATTTTTACCATCACTTTGTTCAGATACATTTGCATCAACATCATTATCATCCTTGCACTGTTCTGCAACAATTTCTGTTTGTTTATCAAACGTAATAGCAACAACCCTCTCATCACACCCAGGGACGGTTTCCTCAACTCTGATCTTTGCTCCAGTTTCTTGACGAATTTGAGATATAACAGTACCACCCTTCCCAATGATACTGCCAGATCTTGAAGCGGGACAAAGTAGACGGAAGACTATACTACGAGATTGGGTAGGGGAATTTATACCCGCTCTATTTTGTCGTTTCCCCTTCCCATTTGACTCTGTATGGTTCCAATCATGCGGTCTCTTAGTAGGAGTCAATGCAGAAGACATATTTCTTCAAAACCTGCTTAAAGAAATTTGTAGAACATTAAAACTTGAAAAGTATTAACCTTACTCACATTCTTAGACTGGCCAAAGCCGTTCAAGACAAAGTTTCAAGACAAAGTATCACAAGTATTGGAAACAGAAAAAGAAAAAAGGAACGCCAAAGATTCATAATATAAACAAAATATAACAATAATAATGCGTAACCCCGGAATCAAAACACTGAAGATAAGGCCATGCAATAGGGTATTAAATTTCCCAACGGTTAACATTTTTAATTCTGTATCTGAACACCTTTTTAGCATTTTCATTGGTATTCATAGGCTAAATTGACTGAGAGGTAATCTTCTGCTCTCATCTATTAGCAATGCTTTCTATTCATCCCATGGAACATAAACAAAAATTGAAACTTTGAAGTGAAAACTACGTTACTGTAGGCTGAACAAAAGTAAACGTCTAAAACAACATTCACATTAGCTAAAAACTGAGAGTTTCCCATTTCCCGCGCCCTCCAAAAGAACATCAAAATTATGAAATGACTTGAGAGATAGAGATACAGAGGATCACCTCTGCAGTTACCAGAAGCAAAACAAAAGCACAGAGTAAATAACGAAGCATAATGATTCTCCTCGGTTGGTTTCCAGGCAACCAACTACTGAATCAAACTACAGATGAAATATTAAAAAAATGATTAAAGAAACAATCTTGGGAAATTGCTATACAATCAACTTACGGGTATTCGTCGAATTGAAACGCGCCCGACACGAGCTGAAGAAGACAGCAACTGTCAAGTTTTAGTAGAGCTAGGTTTTTATATATGTTGGCAATTGTAAAGCCAACAAAGAGAGAGGATTGAACAGTATGCTTATGGTCGAGTTAACGTTAACGGAGACCGGATTCTATAAAAGTGTTGTAGTAGTAGTAGTCTTGAGCCCATTCACGGCCCAAAAAACCTCTCAATGTTGTCCCATAATGCATTTCAAGCTAACGTTCAATTCGAACCTTAATTAGCCTGCAATGAACCTTTACAAGGAAACCCCACTTAGCATTAAATAAATTAAAATTATTATATATTTCTAAGAAAGAATTGTTCATACTTACTTATTAAAATATATTTTTTAATTAATTGATATGAGAATCTGACAAGTTAATAAGATTATATTATCAACTAATTTAAAAGAAAATGATGCACATTCAATCTTTACATATGGTTTAAAATTTTTTGGAAAATTTAAGAGGATCAATTTGGAAAATTTAAGAGGATCAATTTCGAGCTTACAGTTGATGGAGAATCAAGGCAAAGCCAATGAAAGCAATTGAAGAAGAGGCGGAGGTGACTCCGGTGAAGAGGTAAGGAGATGACAACGATGTGTCAAAATTACAGAGTTTGGTGAGTTTTCCTTACGCGAAAATGATAGATGTATATTTGACTATATATATACACTTATATTTGGTATATTTTGCTTGATATTTTGTAATTTTATTTGGTACTTAACTCACTCTAAATATATTTATAGGTATAATTGTCTTTATGAACCAAGAGGAGAAGAATTTGGATGAACACATGGAATAAAATGAAGACTTGAAACAAATTAAAGATACATGGTTGTGTCCCTTGTAAGCCTCAGTGCCTGTATAAAATTGTGAATTCTAGAGCTTTTAAATATACACGGTCGTGTATCAGACCGTTCAGACCATGTATATCCTAGAAATCCTAAAATTTACAATAATAGGATATGAGGCAATATAGGAGAGACGAGTTTTGTAGTAGATGCCAAACGTGAAGAATATAGAGAAGGGATAATTTTCACCAAGAGATCCAATAGATTATAACATCAAACCTCAAACTTGCAAGAATATAAAGGGAGATTCAAAATTATGATTCTTTCTTTTTTCCTTCATGTTTATCTTTGATTTCATTTTCTATTATATGTAACTAAACGTGTTTAGTTTCTAGGTGTGATGAACCTAGTTGGGATAACAATATGTCTTGATTCTTTTATTTAATGCAATTATTTTGATTGATTTATTTTAATTCAATTATGAGTTTTATGCATGTTCTAATATCTCCGAAATATTAGTACGTGGTTTGATGTCGTATCATTTAGATTGAGAAAACCTTTGTTTGAATAGATCTACCATACTTGAAAGGAATTGATTGCAAATCTAAAGATAAATCGACATAAATCCTCTAGATTAAGGTCAAACCTAATAACAGAATTCATAAATCGATAATGCAATCCTAGGAACTTTAACTAAAAAGATTTTGGTTAATGCACCTAGGGATTAGTTGTTAGTAGTCTCGAAAGAGTTACTAACATAAGATAAAAATTTTCATGGTCTAATAATTAATAAAATAATTGTATGATAAAAAGCTAATTATTTAATGATTTTTAAAGGGATTTATTCTAGAGTTTTTCAATATATACAATCTTGTATGTTGGATCCCGATTTTTAAGTAGAATTTAGAAATAAAAATTAAAAGAAATGAGTGTTATTATGTATATGTTTAGGTATAAATGTATTTATACTTAAAGGAAAGTGATGAGGAAAGAAT
>JAOTIZ010000006.1:6455700-6471210 GCA_027123425.1 Erythroxylum panamense | reverse complement strand
TCACTTGACAATGAAATAATGCATAAGTATGAATTTATCTTCTTATGCTCAAACTGAATATATTTATTCACACTTGAGCAAACTCATTATGCCTTGTGAATTTAAGCATTTGCATCAATATACCAATGAGACATTAAGTAATTACATTTTGCATGTACTCACCTAAGTTCCCACTTCACAAACATTCATAACTAACACATCACTTATATCATTTAAATCACATTTGTGATCATAATTATACTTCATTTATTTAATAACTTATAAATTCCAAATTAAATACTTATAATTAAAATAACACCTTCCATAAGTTATTACCTCAATTGTAAATCCAAAACCTATTCAACTTTTATCCAATTAATCTAATCTCAAACTAGGTTCATTACAAACCCTAATCAACTTCAATTATACCAATGTAAGGTATATTATCCTACTATGGTTTAACAATTACATAAAACAAAGATTAGCATGTTAAGGCACCCCAAGACCATGGCAGAAGCTAATGCATCTGCCCACGATCATGGGATGACTGCCACGATTGTGGATTGTCCATTTTCTTGTGAATTCCAGATCCAAAAATCTTCTTCCAATTTTCAAAACACCAACATAACAATCCCTAAATCATGCTTCAAGTATACCTCAATTATATACCAACTCCTTATCAATTTCATATCCAGTTTCAACTCAAAATTACTCATTTGGCAACTCACAAGTCATTGTCTTTCATGCAACAAAATTCATAGCACAATCCATCAAACAAGCATCATGTTCTAGACCTTATTATATCATCAATTTCACACATATTCCATTCTAATTCAAGTAATATAGAATTCATGTTACAACATGCCATCAAGTTCCTTCTTCAAAGAACCAACCAAACCAACCCTTCATGCAACCAATACATTTCCAAAATCTAGGTAGGTGTATGATGATCTTAATACCCAAAAGACAACAACATAGAAGATAACTTCAGGTAACTTCTTCATGCAGTATATAACAAGGAGTTTAGTGTGATAATACATCAAAATTGAAGTAAAATTCAAAGCAAAAAGAGGGGATGACTTCGGAGGACAGAAGCAAAAATGAGGGCTGTAGAAACTTCCTTATAAGAGCTTAACACCTGAGCTGCTAGGTGTCTCAATTATGCATTGTCACATGTCATCAATGCATGACTCCCATTTGTTCTCCATTTTAGGCTGCCAATTGTCACAATTCAATTAGGCTACTTATCCCTTAATCAATACTACCACGTGTCATTCAATTATGCTGTCATTTGTCAATGCCTTAGCTATGTCAAATGTCATTCAATTTCATACACCAACTTATCTTGCCACTTGATATTTTTCTAGCCCAAATGTACATTTTAATACCTCAATTCTTTAATGATAACAATTAATTCCAAGTCACTAAGTATTATCCATTAAAGTAAAAATTCAAGACATAGAATTCACATTCAATTCATATCACAATTTTAACACCTATCTCATTTATTTTCATGGACATGTATCATTCCAACTAAGGTGTGATTTGGAGTCTTACGTCACACCAATTAGAAAAATATCAATTGTGATATTAACTATTCCATATGCACACTAAAGTTTCTTTCTTGTTCTTTCTTGAGTTCTTCTTTCTTCTTGACTAGCTAACTTTCACTCTAAACAAATAACAACTAAGTTGGAACTTATAACTAATAAATTAAAACAAAAGCACCAAAAAATCTACATCTCGTATCTCATAGCAACATTCTCATTAATAATTCTTATAAATGTGTATGCATCTCTAGATACTTTGAAGAGAAAGTTATTGCAATTAATGCAAACATTCAAATATTGAACTAATAGTTGTCTTATTGGTTTAACTTTCAATCTGATTCTTAAAACATTACAAATTAGACAATAATATTTTCTAAAATTATGTTATAGGTTGATTTAAGGTGACGATGCCTAACTTCAAAGAAATAATGAACAATACTATTGTAATGTGATAGGAAACTCATGACAAGACCTTCAAATTTTCATTATAAGAGATTGATATTTTTTTTTTGTCTTTAATATATGTGTCTTTAATCATATTAACTATAATTTTTTTATTAAGTAATTCTAAAATAATAAAACAACTAGTTAATTTTGTAATATTATTTCATCTTACATGATAAGTGATTGCCACTAACTATCATTAATTACCTGTAAGAAATTACTTTCCTAGCGATAAAAATATCCTAGCTTTCGAGGGTAAGCACGTGTAACATACCTTGATAATAAACAATGCAAGTTGTCTACAAGATATTTTTGGTCGATGAACCATGTCCGGCTAGTGATACAATATCTGGAATATCTCCACATAATTGGTTGGTTGTGATTCCTCATCGATTCCTTCGTGCTTATGCTTAACTGAGGACTACCTCCGCGTGATTTAAAACAACGATAAACGTGTGTTTCACCTGTCGACCATCCCAATGCATGTTTAAAGATAAATGAAGCGACAGGAAAGAGCAAGGACGCAACATGCACGGTGGACACACCTTTCAAGTATCATGATAAGGCGTAACTCTTAACTCGTCTTGAAATGGCTGGGTTACCTTGTTGACAGATACGGAGACAAAAATAGTGTCTGATCACATAAATCGGTTTTGTAAACGTGGAGAACCTTTTCTTTTTATTTCTTTTTTATTTTTACCTCATGCAAATCTCCGGCACTCATCACTGTTCTTCTGTAACCTGTGGAATCAAAGTACGCACTGGAATACCAGCAATGCACAAGCACACAACCCATTACATGTACGATGACAGAAAAGCAATAACTTTTGCTAAAAGCAGAAAAACCAAACATCTGTACAGTGATGTGAACTAGTCTGCACGTAAATGGACTTGACCTTTTCTAGGAGAACGTGAGTGTTTTCTATCTCATCAATTTCATAAGGCTCATGACTTTGTTACTTTCCCTCATTTGAGCAGTTGGCCAGTAGCCCTTATGACCTGAGAGCAGTCATGTGCACGAAAGATCAAATCATGGATGTAGCTTTCTTTACCCCCCCCACAAAAGTTGGAAAATTGTCTATATCCAAGCCACTCACCCACTGTTGGCCCGAAGTGTCTGCCACCATTGTAGTGAGACTCGATAGTACTACTACTACTCATCTATTCTACCCTACAGCTACAGCAGAAAGATGCACACCAACCCAGGGCACAACGATTTCATCGTGCTTTCTTCTCCTTTTTTCTTAGCATTTTGTAAAGCCCATTTATCAGACTGTTATAAGCTTGAGTAAAGAAAAAAAAAGAGTTTAATTTGTCTATTTTTATTTGTATGAATATTAAAAATAGATATTTATAAAAACTAAAAAGAAATAAAGTAAAAATTGTTTTATTGCTCTTTATAAGAAAGGTAGGAGTGGACTCTGGACTAGTGGTTTCTCTCCTTGCCGCCATTCTTGGATATTACTCCTTATTTTTTAGTAAAAACTAATTTTAAAATGTAGGTGAATTGGTAAGAGGTTCTTATGGTTTAGGTGAGATCGTGAGTTCGAACCTCTCTCATGTATGCAGCTGTTTAAAACTTGAAATCAGAACTTTGCTTCCCGCAAAGGACCTATTCGATTTAAGAGGAAATTAATTTGGATGTAAGTGGCTGAAAGGTGCCTTCCGATAATTGAAATTCGCCTAAGCAGCCAGAAACAAAAAAAATAAAAACTAGCACTTCATTAGTTAAAAAAGGAAGTTATTTCTGAATAAACAAAAAGCATAATGTGTGTTCAAGCCTCCACTATTTAGAACAGACGAAGACGTATTCTTCTATATTATTCAATTTTCAACTTGAGTATTATTGGAATCAAAGAGATAAAAATAATAATTGTTATAACTAGGAACTATAAGAGGTATCACCCACTAAAATACAAGAAAGTTGCGTAATGCTTCAACAGATGGAGTTAAAAATGTCTCAATTTGATGACGTTGGCTTTTATTTGTCCACATCATATACCGACCTGATCCTTTCACACCTAATTGACAGCCTATTCTCGTGCCTCTTTACAGCGATTTGTTTTGAACATGTAATTTATTGTTAGAAAGAAAGTGATTGTATTTACTGTATAGGAACCTAACCTGTTCATTTTTTTCTTAATTCTCTTGCAGTTGTGAAGAATGAAGTGGACTTGCCAACCTCCAAGGAAGTAGTTCCAAAGAAAGTTGTCATCAAATATGTTAAAAATGTCCTTGACCTAAAAGCGTAAGGAGCATATGGACGAAATGTCATCACAAACTTTAGTTAAAGGAGAAACAGAAGAAGAGGAAGCATTGGCTGGACTTGGAGACAAACCTCCATGAATTATAAAAACAAAGGTAGTGTAGGGAATAGTACTGTACAATTGAAAGTGATGAGAAGAGGAACAAGCTAGTGAAGATGTGAAAGATATAACGACGATTAATTACATGCCATTGAATCAAAGCACCTCTCCTCGATCCATCCTTATATCAACTGTTCGTGTTTATTCTAGATTCATACCTGTAACACAGATCTTTTAACTGCTATTCAGGTTTTTAAGTTAATATACGCCTGGGCAGATATTTGCTGTTCTGTCAAGCAAATCGTACCCACTTCCGTGGATGCAAATCATGGACAGCTAGACTTGGTCCTGCCAGGTTAAATCATTGCAGTTTAGTCTAATGTACTTTGAAGTTGACGGACAGCTAAACAATTTTAAATATTTGGGAGTTAAAGTTTTTAATCCCGTAAAGATTGGGACAGGGATTGCAATATAAGAATCATTTAAGTTTCTGTCACGCGATGCAGATTCAGTGAAGTTCTCAACTCTGTCAATTATTCGCTAATACTAGAAAGCCTATGGAATAATTATGATGTTATAACTTAAAAAGTATAATTACTTGTCTTTTGTTAATATGAGATTAGTTTAGAAGTGGATAGTTTAAAGGCGCCTTCTCATAGTTGAAATTTTCCTAAGACACCTCGTGAGCTAATAAAAAAAAAAGTTAGACAACTATGAGAGTATCAAACAATTTATAATAGTATGCAAACCTCCTCCTCTTGAGCTAACTTTTGGGGATAAGTTAGACACTTCTAACATGGTATCAGAGACAACTCAGTTTGTCTCGATGGTTTGGGGCAGTGCCCGGTTATGTCTCTTTGTCCAATATGTCCATCAGATGTCTAGTCCTGCTCTGGACTGAAGGGGTGTGTCAGGAATCTCACATCGGACAACTATGAGAATATTAAACAATTTATAATAGTATACAAACCTCCTCCTCTTGAGCTAGCTTTTGAGGATGAGTTAGGCAATTCTAACACAACTATAAGAGTATTAAACAATTTATAATAGTATGCAAACCTCTTCTTCTTGAGTTAGCTTTTGGAGGTGAGTTAGACACTTCTAACATAGTATCATAGCCAACTTAGTTTTCGTCGATGGCCAATATAGATGATTCCAGAATTTCAACACGCCATACTCGATAAATGCCCTTCTTTTTTTTTACAGAAGCAATGCTTATCCAATTGGAACGATATTATTTTGTTGTCAATATTTAAACACTAATCGTTTGCAAATTGATGTGTAGTACCAAGCGTTTCATACCTTGTATTTGTTTTGTTGGCGGTTGACTGCGCAGCGATCAAGCGTATGGATCCTCCGATGATTAGATGACGTGTAGTCCACGTCCACCGCCACGTGGATGCTCCTACGTAAGGTGTTATCTAAATATATTTTTCTCATTAAATAATAATTCCTATCAAATAACGAATAACAATTAAAATGGCCAATCACCTTCACAACAACGCGCCTATATATTCACGACGCGTTTCCTATTTCTCTCTCTCTCTGCTTCTGGTCTTTGCAATCTCTCCGTATCTCCTTTCAGCACAAACATTTCTTCATCTGTATATCTCTTCTTCTACCAAGGCCTTAATTATCTTGCAACACATACACATACACTACTGCTTGCATTCTTCGGTCTGATTGTTGGCCTTTGGAGATTTGCGGCTATGAGGCTGCAAGACGAAACTGTTGCGTTTAAGATGGGAGGCGTTGATGCAAAACCAGAAGACGATGTGGTGGAAGTGGAAGAGGTCCCGTCGTCTGTCCAGAGAAATCTCGTCGTTGTCGGTTACGCTCTTACGTCTAAGAAAATCAAGAGCTTTTTGAAGCCGAAGCTCGAAGGTTTAGCTAGGTATTAAATGATGTTTCCGTCGTCGTTTTCTGTTGATATTTTTTTGTGAGTTCTTCTTTTGATGTGTACTACCCGGGTGGGATGGAATATTCTTGGGATTTTTTGAGGTCGCTTTCTTTCGTTCAGTGGTGCACATGGTGATGTTTATGAAAATTAAATCTCTGATGGAAACTTCTCAATTAGGGTATATTTATCTCAGATAGTCTTACTTAACCATTTATTAATCCTGTATTGTGGGTGTAATATGGTAGATTGGCCTTTTTTACGTTATTGCTGTATGTTGCCTTTTCAGTGGTTTAATAGATATGTTGGTAACAATTTTTTTGTAGGTAGTTGACTTTTCATGTATATATTTGTTACTGTTTGCTGTGGGTGCAGGAATAAAGGGATCTTATTTGTTGCGATTGATCAGAATAGGCCCCTTTCAGATCAAGGCCCTTTTGACATTGTGTTGCATAAGGTTCGGCCTCGGCTTTGTATTCAGATTCCCTTTTAGATTTTCTTTTTCCGTACTCAACTCCTAACAGATTCACTGAGAATCAGTTATCTGTTTTTTTTCCCCCTCTCGTATTGTTTTTTTAGTTATTCTGCTAAAAAGAGGAAAAGAGCATGGATCAATTGCTACACATGTATGTTTAGCTATTGCCTCCTGCATCTATACATGACAACTGACGTTTTTTAATTTCCAAATTTTTTTATCTCTATTGCAGCTAACTGGAAGGGAGTGGCGGCAGATTCTTGAGGTAACTATTGCTATTTTTGCTACTCAAATCATTGGTGAACATGCATGATGCTGTGTTTGTTGCATCTCGTACTTTGGGTGTGTCATCCGTCAAGGTAAAGGATTCAAAATGCATGGGTCTTATTCGTGTTTGATAAAAGGTGCATAATCCTTGCTCTTTCCTCCATCATGAATCCTGACCTGATCGTTGAGGTGAAGGCCAGCATCTGTGGACTATTCTACTTCCATGACCATCTAGCTGGTTCCTTCAGGTTTCCTGAACATCGTCTGCAGAGAAACATTTCGACTATGATGGGCCCATGCATCATTAATTGATATTTCATGGTTCAATTAGTTTGAAAACCAAGGGTGTTAGTTAACAGTGGCTGTTTGCGAGACAGTGATAATAAGTTTTCTACCTATAACGCTTTGTGGATTCTTTGATCTAGTACGGTATCGTGTGGCTTGGAATTCTGTTGTTTGAAATTGAAAGTTCGATTTTTTGTTTGTTGGATGTGTACTTCAAGTCAAAGCCAAGTGCTTACTTGATTTCATAGTACACAAGTTATTCAGCTCTTCTATACTTTGTGTATGTGTTGGCGATTAGGTCCATTTGCAGTGGGAAGTCGAACTTTCATTGTTGTTGCTTCTTCTATATTGTTCCTTTTATAATTCCTATATTGAACTTGCAGACATCCAAACTAGAAATGGCAAATAAATAGTTGGAAATGATAGGCATGAACATTTGTGCCTAGATATCAAAGGAGTAACTTGATTATCCAGATCTTGAACTCTCTAGTGCTATTGTTTGCTTGCTGTTGCTAATGATACATGCATAGTGATCTTGTCTAAGTGTCATTTGGCATTACAGTTCTTGCTATTTGTGCTGCCTGAGTTGAGATTCTGTATATCCATCAGGTTCCTTTTTTGTTTTCCTTGCCTTTCCAATATGAAAATTGTTTTTTAGGTACTTGATACTTCTGTTTATTTTACTGTAACTATAGGATTACAGGAGGACGCATCCAGATGTCACTGTTCTTGATCCACCAGATGCCATACAACATTTGCACAATCGTCAATCCATGCTCCAGTGTGTTGCTGATATGAATTTGTCTGATTCTTATGGTAATTATTATACTCCTGATGTTGAATTTTGATGTCAGTTTGTTATCATAGATTTCACTGTTTATTCATTGAAGGTGAATCTTGATTTATGATATTATATTGCAGGAAAAGTTGGTGTTCCTCGTCAATTGGTTATTAAGAAGGATGCGTCATCCATCCCTAATGCGGTCACCAAAGCTGGTTTGATGCTACCACTGGGTATGATTATTGCACTTTTTTGTCTCGTACTATTACCCTGTATGTTTCAGTGTAGATTGAACATCACTATCTGGAAACTGATTTTTAATAGACATATTAGGAGGGTTCTATTTTCTTTGCAATTGGTCATAACATCTCTTATGCATACTAAGTTGCCCACTTGTTTCAGTTGCAAAGCCACTGGTTGCTGATGGAAGTGCAAAATCTCATGAATTATCTCTTGCTTTTGATCGACACTCACTGCAAAAACTTGAACCTCCACTTGTTCTACAGGAGTTCGTTAACCATGGTATGAAGTTAATCATTTTACTTTTTCCTTCCATCTTCATGTGTACCGTAATTGTGATGTTAATTCATAAATGCTGTTACTTTTGTGATCTAGGAGGTGTTATGTTCAAGGTTTATATTGTTGGGGATGCTATAAAGGTTGTCAGACGGTTCTCTTTGCCGGATGTCTGCAAGCGGGAGCTTGCCAGCAACGCTGGTGTTTTACGTTTTCCAAGGGTTTCTTGTGCTGCAGCTTCTGCAGATGATGCTGATTTGGATCCTCGTGTTGCTGGTCAGTTGTCCCCTGAGTCTTTTATTGTTAAGTTGTGCCTCTATAGTATAGCTTTCTTTGAACACACAGCTTAGGTTACGTGGTATGAGCTTACATTCTTATAGATCTAGGGGTTCAAGTAGTCATCAACTGTTAGCTTGGGTACCATGGGGTATGTTGTGATCTCTTGAGTTCTTGCGGCCATACCCAGAGCTTAAGCAGTTTGTATGGTAAGACATGCATTTACTGCTACAAGCATATTCATAGATCCTTAAAGCACCAAAAGATGTTTCTATTTCCAGCTTTGTCTATGTAATTGTTAGATAAGGTGGTGGCATAACTCTATCAAGGCTTTAGAATGTACAAGTCTATCTAAGCTTCTCTTTTCATGCAGAGCTTCCCCCACGACCTTTGCTTGAGAAAGTGGCAAAGGAGCTTCGTCGCCTACTGGTAGTTTTCCTTACATTGACTGTTGATCTGCTTGCAGTATATATTGCGAGGACTTGGTTTCCTTGACATGTTACTTATTGTCTGCCTCTTTGTAGGGCCTCCGGTTGTTCAACTTGGATATCATCCGTGAGCATGGGAAAGGAGATCAATATTATGTCATTGATATCAACTACTTCCCAGGCAAGTGATGATGTATACGTTTTCATCATTTGTTCTTCAAATTCAAGATGTCATTCTCTGTTTCTTAGCTCCTGTTCGAAGCCTTATAGGTGTTTGTTTTTCACGGTCTATGACTGATTTATTTAATTGGCGCTATCTTATAAAGTGCAGGTTACGGGAAAATGCCAGAATATGAGCATATATTTACAGATTTTCTGTTGAACCTGGTGCAGAGTCGATACAAGAAAAGATCTCTGTAGTTGAAGTTGGAAGCATGTCGAATGCAAATAAAGAAAAGTACCATATTAGCAGCCTCATGATAACCTCAATGGGTATGTGAGTGATGATAGCTCGTTTACTCTTTGTTTACGACGTAGTATTATAATTCCTACTTGTAGCTGGAGGTGGTCACATGCAAAGTGCAAGGAGCAACCTCTCAGCTTCTGTAATTACTTGCATGCTGGCAGGATACAGGTCTGCTAGTGAACAATCTAACGTTCTTAAAGCTCCTAAACATATTGGCGTTGGTGTGGTGCTCCTGGGGCAACAATGTTCCCTTGGCCACATTGACCTGTAGATTCTGCATAAGGTATTAAGGTTAGGAACCGTTGGTAGTCGCGGAGTGCTCATAGTGCCTCGCATAGTTCTGCTGGATTTGCTCAGTTTTGCATTTTTTGTCTTGTTGGAAGGTGCCATTCAGATCTCCAATGTCTGGCCTGTACAGATGTTTGTTGTTGGTCGTATCCACCTCCTAACTTGTATCGCGCAGCTGTAGAATAAAATATCTTAGGTTTCCTGTACATTGAGCTGCCCGCCATTGTAGATTCTCTTTATCTGCGATCAGAAATTGATGTTCTTTCCCTCGTAAGAACTAATAAGTTAATTTATCTGCTCGGTTCCAAGGACTTTTTCTGCTGAAAGTGATGTGGCTACGTCTTCCAAGCCTAGCAAGTGGTTTTATGAGCACGGGTGTTTCTTGAATGTTAACATGTTCTGATATGCATGCGGCAATTGACAGTTTAAATTATGCAGTTTGAGCAAGAAAAATGGAAAATGGAAGTAACATTAGTCTTTTTCTCTTTCATCAGGAAAAGGGATTAAAAAAAGTGACCATTTAGGACCGGCGAGAAGAGACTAGAACTTTCAAGTCATAGGATCAATGGTAGTTAAGCAGCTGGTTAGTGGATTCCTAGTTAAGCCGTCGTATTCCTCAGACCACCTTCCTCGTCAACCAGTTTCGAGCCTTGCGTTTAATTTTGTTTGGAAGAATAAATATTATCTTGTTTGAAACTAAAAATATTAGAGTGGTTTGCACTCATTGTGAAGTTTCCAGTTTCGATTATAATCTGAAAGCTCTTCGGGCAGCTATTCAAATTATCAATGGTTTTGCCGTTAGAAGATCGTATGGCTCAGAAGTACTAAACAACCCTGGTGAATAATTAGGTGGGATTGATATTGATATTTCTTTGAGCCGAGTGTATGAAGTCCACGGGATTTACGTGTGCCTACAGGATTGAACATTACAATCATAGAGTTTTTTTTTTAAATTTTAAATATCTTTTACTCTTTTTCGTTCTATTGCTTTGCTCCAGATGACTGGTATTATAAAACTAATCTACAAGGCATTGGACCTCAAGCTTGAAGCTTGATTGTGAATATTCCAATTTATACACCAATAATTTCTTTTGCCACATGTACATAACAAAGTTTTCTAATCGATGCATTCTTGTTGATGAGAATGGAAGTTCGGAAACTGCGGGGTAAGTAAGAGAGCGCTTAAAGACATGTGATGAGCTCCACACTTCCTCTCTTTTTACAGAAGTTCCGTACTTGAGCCTTATCACCTTTCTTTAAAGATAAGGTTTCATTCCCAGTACACCTCTTAGGCAACAACAAAAAACAGAAGATAAGGTTTCACTCCACATCTCTTGTACAAATGGAGATGCTTATCCCGAGTTATATAATTATTCACTTCATTCAATGTTAAGATAACCTTGATTTGATTGAATAACGAACTCACAAAATCTAATACAACATCGTTTTCGTTATAGCCTTACAATTCAAATTTGATGGAGTTTGTTCGACTCTATTTTTGCACCTTACTTTTCTTCATTATAGCATCAATTTTTGGAGCATAACAGCCCCTCTTATACATGCACTAAGGCAGCATATAATAATTCAACTTTGAGTGGCTTTATAAACTTCTATCATTGAAAGGGCCACAACATGTTGTTTCTCACATTACAGAAGAAAATGCTCCCAAACTAATTTCCAGTTTTTTGTGTCACCAACCCAATCACAGTATATTCAACTAGCTCCACGTTATTATCATTTGAGTAGAAGATTTCATCATCTAGTGTACCTTTCTTATACAATGAGATTATCATGGTATTTCCATGAATCTACTCACAATTCCAACTCTATAAATAATATCCAATCTTGTTGTCATTAAATACCTTCAACTTCAAATAAGTCTTCTAAAGTTTATGGCATCTACCAATTCTCCACTTCCATCTTTGTAAAGCTTCATTCTTTCTTCAAATAGAATCAATATCGGTTTGCATGCTTCCATCTTGAATTTATTTAAAATATCTTGAGCATATTTCTTTATAAAAATAAATATCTCTCGATTTGATTGTTTTGCTTTAATATTAAGAAAGTAAGACATCAAACCTAAATCTATCCTCTCAAACTAAGAAATCATAGTCTCCCTGAAATTTATTAGCAAATTAAGATTATTTCCAGTGAAGTTAGGATAATCCCTTGATAAGCAAACAATCATAATAACTCTATCCTTATAGGTTTTCTCATATAAGGCATGCTTATAAGAATATCTTTGGAAACGGTTGGCCAAAAAATGAGTCAATACAAGTATAACATGGTGGTGGCACTTGTTTCAATCCATACAGAGCCTTATTTAATCTATAAACTTTATCTTCATTCCCTTGTTTTACATAACCTAATGGTTATTCAATGTAAACTTCCTCTTCAAGAACTCTATTTAAGAAAGTTGACTTGACATCTACTTGAAAATTTTTAAACTTCTTTGAGTAGCTATAGAAATAATCATCTTAATAGTATGCAATCTAGCAACTAGAGCAAATACTTCTAAGTAATCAACTCATGGTTTTTGTTTGTATCCTTTTTCAACCAACCTTGCTTTATACCTTTCAACATCTCCATTGGGTTTGTATTTTGTTTTGTATACCTAATTGACTCCAATACTTCTTTCCTATTGGAATATTTGTTATCTCCTAGGTTTTGCTCTTTCCGATGGCATGAATTTCTTCATCAATAGCTCGAATCCATCTACGATCTTTTGTTGCTTCTTCAAATGTTACTGAATTTCCATTTGCAAAGAAAGCATAATAAGCACTTCTTCATCAATATTATCTAGATCTGATCCTTTTCGATTTTATAATCCTTCAAATGAGCTTGTATTATGTAGTCTCATTATGGATATCTTTGTACTTTTGTACAATCTACAGGAGGAGCAATCTAATTATTAGAGTCTCTAGGTTCTTCATTTGTTAGTAGTTTATAATCTTGGCTATATATCACAAGCACTAATCATAACATTTGTTGCCTCTTTGACCGATCCCAAATTCCATCTTCTTGAAATGTAACATCCATGCTAATAATTAATTGTTTAGTTCTTAGATTGTATAACTTGTAGCCTTTTATTACATGACTATATCCCATAATGATTCACTTTTTTACTTTGCCATATAATTTCTTTCTTAACTCATCAGGTACATAAGCATAAACTATACACCTAAATACCTTCAAGTGGCTTAGATCTAGTTTTTCTGCACTCCAACCTTCTTCAAGAGTTTTATCACGAATGCTTTTAACTAGACACCAATACAAGATATGAACATCACAAATTATTGCCTCTACCTGGAAACTATTTGGCAATTTCTTGGTAAACAAAATGCGTGTAATTATATCCATTATAGATATGTTCTTTCCCTCTATAGTTCCATTTTATTGATTATATCTTATTGTTAGTTGATGCTTGCTCCCATTCTTTCTTGTAAAATTATCACACATAATATATTCAATCCTACGATCTGTTCTCGAAATTTTCACTATATAGTCATTTCGTTTATGAACATATGATATAAAATTCTTCATTGGGTCACATTTTTCGGGGTTTTGCTTTAAGGAATAAATGCAATTTTCCATGTTAAAATCATCAATGAAGATAATAAAATATCTATTACCTCCCAAAGAAGGAACTTCCAAATAACACAGATCCAAGTGCATAATCTCTAACAATTTTTAGCTCTTTATGGACACGCTTTAGGAAATGGATCCCAATTTTTCTTTCTAATTAAGTAAGCTTCACATAATGAGGAACCTTAAGATTTTACAAGCCTGACACCCACTTTTTATTTGATAGAAACTTGATGCTTTTAAAACTGAAGTGTCCAAGATGCATATGCCAAAGCCAATTATTATCCACAATCATTGTATTACAACCTACTAAATCATAATTAATGTTGATTGGAAATAGTCAATTTTTTTTCACATATTCATTTTTTCTATCAAAACCTTATTCTTATTATTGATAATACACCATTACTTGTTAAACTACAAGTCATAACCTTTCTCTACCAGTTATCCCACACTTAGAAGATTATGGAAAATACCTAGAGCATAAAACACATCAAAAATATAGTTTAACGATTCATCATTTAAATAAATACTAATATTTCTTTTTCCTAATACTAAAATTAAGGAATTATCTCTGAGCTTTATTGTTATTCAAAACTTCTTATTTAAGTTGAAAAACTATTCCTTTTTTTCACTTAGATGATTTTTGCAACCTTCATACAATAATCACTCAATATTTTTATCATTTATAGTAGTATGACCCGTCATCAACAAAGTCTCTGCATCATTTTCTTTCTCTGTTAACTTAGTATGATTATGTCTTTTATTTAAACCTTTGGCATGACATTTTTTGCTATAGTGGTCATACCTTTTACATTTTTGACACCAGATATGTGACTTGCACTTAAACTAATAATGATTAAACTTTTTACGCTTGAAACGTTGAACACTATATTTTCTTTTTCCCAAGTCACCTCTTTTAGCTCCTTGGGCCCTTCTAAAATTATTTCCTCCTTTCTACTTAAGATCTTGACTCTTCTCTTTATTGTTTTTTGTTTTGCATTTTCCAACTTTGATTAAGGATTTGATGCCCAATCAAACAGTTCAACCAAACCACCAAATCTTTCATTCATCCAAATTTTATTGTCAATGTTCGAAAAATTTTCTTGATAACCTCCCTTTTTGGTAATCATCTTTTGTTATTTTTCTTCTTATTCACGGTCTTTTCTATCTGTGAGGAATAATCATAAATATTCTCATCTTTGCCTTGCTCTATAAGCTCAAACTATCATTTTAATCATTAAAGTCTTGTTCGTTTAATAGGATCTACACCTTTATAAGTTGTAATAAGAATAGTCTAGGCCTCCTTTGCTGTTTTGGCATGAAATATTTCTCCAAAACTAAAAATTCCATAAATTGACAAATTAAAAATAGGGCCTTTTAATTTAAAGCCGGATCATATTTTGACACTTTTTCTGCTGCTTCACTGATATTTTTGGTTAAGATATCACCAATATTTTTCATTCACAATGTGAGCTCCATCGAGAGCTTCCATATAGCAAAATTATTTTTGTTCCATCAAACTGGAATGTTATCGCTTAAACTTGTTGAATTTGTTGTGTATGTAACAATTACAATTGTTGGCCTGGGGCTACTTGACTTTGTTGAGATGTTATCCTTGAACAAGATGACATTTCAAAACAACAAACTCTAATGCTAAATGTTGGTGTAACTTAAGATAAACTTGATTTGATTGAAAAAAGAAATCACAAAATCTATTGATAAGTTTTTTTTTATAGAAGTGCTAAAACCATAATTAGATGTCATGGTTAAGCTATTGGAGCCTTGAAATCTCCAACAAGTGTATTCCTTAGCAAGGAAGCAATAAGCAGTGTTGGCAATCCACACTTCCACATTACCTATAACACGCCACTCCCGCGTGATCCGAATCCGACATCGTTGGTGATATCCGAGTCCGTGCCCCGCGAGGGTGGCGTACTACATCAGTCAGTCAGACGGAACTCAGT
>JAOTIZ010000006.1:6440817-6453467 GCA_027123425.1 Erythroxylum panamense | reverse complement strand
AGGGTACATATTGTTCTGTTATAGAATACATTTAACTATACTTTATGTGATAAATATAACAATTATAATACTAAGTAGAGAACCTCAAATATCTTCAACAATCTTCTTTCTTAATTTGTTGGCTCATTCGGTGTATGATTTTCCAAATTTTTTGATCATAGGTGATGCAAAAGGTTTTTGCTTTGCTCTTGGCTGAGTTCCGGAAAACTAGGTGCCACAATCATTTTTGCAAATTTTTCAAAGGTTATTATAGATACAGGAAAATTTAGTGTGCCAACTGCCGGAACTTACTGTGATAGCTTGCTCAAGACTTTGCAAAACAGGTACATCTTCACATCAGATTGATAAAAATATCCAACTTTTATTGATTTTTTAGGCAAATACATTTTCATTGCCATTTTCAAATTTTAATTTTGATTTGTAGAGAACTCTTTGCGTGGATTGAACTTGAGTTGGTGCAATATTGACATTCCTTGCTTTTTATGGATCAGGTTTGGTTACTCTACTTCTAGCAATCCTATTTCCCCTTTCTCAAGTCATGTAAATTGCTCTGTTGCATATTGTGATTGTCTTTCTCTTTTGCCTACTTTTGTTTTTGCAGTTCAAATTTTCATTTCTTTACATTGAACTCAAATGGAATTTTTTCTCTTTGATTGGCCTAATCTGGCTTTAAGTGTAATCTGTATGTATACTATTCCACAGCATTTGCCTGTTGACCTTCTTTTGTAGGTAGACTTCATTAGAGGCATGCCAGTTCTTGTATTAAGATAAAATTTCAGTTTTGACATTGGTTATGTTAGGTCCTTCTGCATTGAAATAAAACTTGATATTCATTACAAGCTCTGTGCACTTTGTGATTTGTTCTCTAAATCCAGTAGTTTTGAAGCTTTTGAGCTGAATGGCTTCTCGACAAGATAAATTATTCCTTTTACTGGGAAAATGTCTGGGAATGATGATACAGGAATTGAATTTACTTTAATTTCAAGCTTCAAATTTAAATTTGTATTTAGACAAGGCTCAGTGGCTTGTTTTGAGTATCAAGGTCCCTTTTCCTCTGGATAGATAGCACTCTGTTGCAGGATAATATAGCCTAGAACCTTACTGTTGATAGCACTTCTTTTAAATGATGACCCACAAATTAAATTGTAAGTGTTCAAATTGTCCTGTCTATTTCAACTGCAAAATTTCTAATTCTTTAATCTTTCAGTCACTGATCTTATAGAATATGCTGCCTTATTCTTTGATTTTATTGTTATATACCTCAAAATTTATGCCATTGAGACGGAATCTGGCCATGGAAAAGTTTGCGTGCTTTTTGGAGATACTGACACAAGAAGAGACTTTAATAATCTATTGAAAATTTTCACCTGACATCTTCCTATTAATTTATCATATTACTTTCTGTCAAGCTGTATAACTATGGAGGAATTCCAGCTACCGTTGCTGACAGTTCACATGATGAATCTCAAGGGGATCATTCTCAAAGAAAAGAATCACAAGTGAATATTGTGTCAAGCTGGAACATTGCTAAATGATTACCCAAGAAAATCCAGGTATTTTCCTCTAACATACATGTATGCTTCAAGAACAAAAATATGGTCATAATAATAAACTAGCTTTTATTGCTATCGTTGGTGGTTATGACATCTACTCCAAATTTTCCAAATTGCTTTCGATCTCTATCTTACCTACTTGATGATTTGATTTGTTACATTCTGGGCATTTTGCAGGATCGTTTTGTTTTAGTTGTATCCGAATTCATGTTTATTCCATGGGATTATGCCAAAAAACAAGCTACAATCAGAGCATCTTTACAGGATGGAAATTCATGCACACCATCAATCACCATTGTTGCTGCTGAGAGTTTTGAATCACAAATAGTAGAATATGTTAAAGAGCAGGTGCTTAGAGAATGCTAATTGTCAAAGCTTCTTGCCTTAATCCATCTTGATCATAAACACCTCCATTGATTCTACTTTTTTCTTGTGTATACAGATCAGGACACATTTTACAGATAAACTTTTAGGTATTGTTCATGACACTGTTCTTCGTCTGAAGGGGGCAAACAAATTTGAAAATAAAGAGCAAATGTCACATACATGATTGACGGCTTATTCTTCTTGTATTTCAATCTCAATTTCTTGACCAATGAAAAAAATGCTCAGACTGAAGGAATGCATGGCTTACAACACCTTGTTTTAGAACTTAGACATAACATGCTTCATTTGTGAGGTGCATTTTGTATATTTTTGTCTGCAAAGTTGTTCAAAAATAGTTTACATGGTATGTCTTCAAGCACAGTCATGCAATCATCTGTCTAGATTTGCAAGCCAATATTTTGAACTCTAGGATCGTCAATATGCTTTCTTCTTACTGGCACATACCAAACCATGCTTCATTTTCTGTGTTAACCCTTTTTTCGTTCTGCCACTGCCTTAATTGTCAACCCTCCAAAATTTTGAGTCCAAAGATTTTTTATTTTTATTTTTGTATTATTTTATTCAAAAAATTGTTTTTATTTTTATTTTTATTTTTAGTAATTTATTTATTTAATAAGCTATTTGCCCTGCATTATTATTTTACATGTCTCATCTGCATGTGGGTCTACTGGAAATAACCTCTCTACTATATAAGGGTAAGGCTGCATACTATTTGATCTCCCCAGACCCTGCTTCACTGCGGGATTTCAAACTGGGTGCGATGATGATGATGATGTTAGCAAAGGTTTTTGTTGTACATCTATTAAAAGTTCATTTTCAAGACCCTCTACATTTGCCAAATAAGGAGGATAGGTTCTTTCTACTTCAAAAAATAATTTTGGAAAATCAATAGTATCTTTGTCTACAAAGCATTATGTATGATGAGTATTAGACAAGGCATGAGATATCATATAGGTAATAGAATATGGTCTATTTCCATCTTTAATTAAATCTTTTCTTTTAAAAACTTGAATTAAAGAAAGCATTTTATGAAAGTCTGTGTCTTGTATATTATAAGATATCTTAGAGTAAATATTAAACATAAGTTTTCGATACCAAAGATTACCTCTAAGAATTCCCATACCTACTTGTACTTAATCATCTATGATTGCTAGTTTTATCGGACTATCAATTCCTTCTTTAAAGTAAATCTGATTATCATCAGAATCGATCCAATATGTATGTACCCATCCTATTTTATCTCGAGTCTCTCTAAGCAAGTGATCAAGTTTTCAAGAAATATTCCTTTTAGATAATAGGGGAATCATTACTTTGATTGAAGTGAGGCTAATATCTAAGACTTTTTCTTTAAGATTAATTCTATAAAACATACGATGTTTTTTAAGTTTTAATCTTATTTTATCTAAAAAAGTTAATATTAAATCCACTCTAAGAATTTATATAAAATATAATATTTTAAATCTTTTTAAGCATTTTTTTAAATCAATAAGAGCTTTTTGATTATATTAAAGATTCTCTTATTTCACTTATTTATATCAGAATTTGAAGTTTCTTCATACTCTGTATCGATAATTTTAAAAATACTTTTCTTAAAAGAGCAATTTTTAAAACCGTCGATGATAATAAATTATACATTTTTTATCATTTCATTTATGTCATCATCTATTTCGATTTTTATGAAAATTTTTAGGACATTGTCATCATCTATTTCAATTTTCCTTTTATGAAAATTTTTAAGACATTCATTAGAATAATGTCCTTTTTCGATGTTGGGTGTAGTTTTTAAAATATTGATTTTAACAACTAAAGAAAGTATGTTTTTCCTTTTACATATAACTTTATATTATAACAATGAATTCTTTAAAACAAAATATGAAATATTTATATATAATAAAAATTCTTTACTGCTGTGTCTTGTCACTACTCGCCAATCTCCATCAAAGTGCGCGAACTCTCTCTCTCTCGATCAAGCGAATGGCGTGAAAATCTAGTTCTGTGTTCCCCATGTGCTTCTAGTATTTAGTGTTCTCATCGCGCTTCCCCACACCTTCTTCGTCACTTTCTAGGGAAAATCAAGTCAAGGGGCTTGAGGGGCCAAATAGGTGAGACATACTTTGTATTGGGTTTTCACTAAGACCATTCTCAGTCATTAGTTCCAAGTCGGTTTCATTTGTGATCTTTTCTGTTCTGGTTTTGAACAATTCTTTCTTCTTTGTTTGAAATATGCTAAGACAGTACTCTAATGTGATTACCAATGTGAATTTGAGTTTGGGAACCTCTGTGGATTTTGATATGTTAGCAAGCTTCGCTGTGCCTTCCGCATTTTTGGATTAAGTCAGAGCATTATACTTTTTTGAATGTGTTTACTCATTTATGATTGTGTCAAGATGATATTTTTCTTTCACCCTTGAATCATCTGACGGTACTGTAAATTATCAGCTGTCATATCAAGCAAGCATTAAGATGAAGCAACCATAATATAGTAATTATAGTAAACTTGATCTCTGCCTGGAGTTCTACAAGCATTTCGATATTTTCTAAAATATTCTGGCTGGCGTTAACTTTCTGTTAAATGAATAATATATATATGATTCAAATTTGTGGTTTGTGCTTTCATGATTCATTAGATTCAGTTATGCCATCTTTTGAAGGATTACTAACAGTATTATGGCATACAGTATTAATTTTTGCCTCCTTTTATGGTAAAACGTATCTCCTTGTGACTTCTTTGTCAACAAGATATGAGTAGTGACGTAGTTTGACCCTTGCCTTTGCAATGTTATATTCTGCTTTCATATCACTGATGCGTATTGTATTCGTTTAGGTATGTATAAGAACCAACTGCAAGAATTGGCACAAAGAAGCTGCTTCAACCTTCCATCTTACTCGTGCATAAGGGAAGGACCTGATCATGCCCCTAGGTTCAAAGCAACTGTCAACTTTAATGGGGAAACATTTGAAAGTCCTACCTTTTGTTCTACTCTAAGGCAGGCAGAACATGCCGCAGCTGAAGTAGCTCTTAATGCACTTGCAAGCAGAGGTCCATCCAAAGCGTTAACTGCTAGGGTACTGGTAAGCATAACATCCCAAGTTCTCCATATCCGTATTGCTCCTGCAAGATTGGACGATTTTGTTTCTTATCTTCTTGGAATTTGATACAATAGTGCATGCCTAGTTTATGTGGCTGTAATTTGGTATATTGATAAAGAGATTAACGTCTTTACTTAGTAGCAATTTAAGGAGATGTATTAATTTTAGTGTGGGCATCCTGAAGCTGTATGTCAGTATATTTTGTTGGTAGTGTTGGAAGTTGTGAAACTAAGATCTTGTTAGCTTTCTCTTTTCCTGAGTCTGCTTCCTGGCCTTTTCTACTTATTCTTCCCATATTGCACGCTCCCTAAAGAAACATAAGTTTTTTTACTTTGCTGGAAGCATAACATTGGTCCTAGAATGATAGTAGAATTTTCCTTCTGCCCAGGATGAATCTGGTGTGTACAAGAATTTACTTCAAGAGACTGCTCACAGAGCTGGCTTAAAGCTTCCAGTTTATACTACTGTTCGTTTAAGGCCTACTCATGTTCCCATTTTCTCATGCACAGTTGAGCTTGCAGGAATGAGCTTTGCTGGTGAACCAGCAAGGACCAAGAAACAAGCTCAGAAGAATGCAGCAATGTCTGCTTGGTCTGCTCTAAAGAGAAGTATGGATTTAATAGTCATATGCTACATTGATGTTAATATAATATGATCGAGTTTTACATATTAGCATCTTTATCTGCCTTCAACTAGTCTAAATGTATGCATCATGGTCAAGATTAATTAGCCTGGTTCTTATGTATGCTTCGAATAATCCGTTATGCAAATGTGTTGGAAATAAAGCAGCTTTGCTTTACTGACTCTAGTTGGCTACTTGATATAGGCGTCAGCCTCTTCTATAGTATTTTATTATAAGAATAGACGATGGTGAAGGTGATCCAGGAGTGAAAATTGACAAAAAGCGGGATCATTAAACATTAAACACTATTTATGAGAATTATAGGACACAACATTGTCACCTGCATTTGCAGGCTTAGTAATTCTGTCAGCTGTTTTAAAACTTTTTTCAATCATTATTTCTGCAGTGATTCAACATGGCTCCTTATCATCCTCAAATTTGTCCTCTTCTTCAGGGGAGACTAGAAGGGGCAGTGAAGAACAAGAACAAGTCACCATTGCTCGTCTTCTTGCGTCATTAAAACCATCTGAGTTGAAGAATTCCAAGCAAAGTGATTGGCAACGAGTTCAGCATGGATTTAGTCCTGTCAATACTGAGTTAACCCTACCGACAACAACCTTATATGCCATGCAGTCTCTGGGATGGGAAGGCTATAATTTTCCCCCTAAAGTATCCCTGTGTCAAGTGTGGCAGCAAGAGCAATTATTGCTGCTGCAAAACCACCTGTTAAAAACGCTCCATGTTCCACCAGCCACTCCTCCCAGCCCTCATATTTTTCCATATATGCATTCTATCCTACCACAAGATTCTCGCCTTTTTGTCCCTATGCAACAGATAGAACCCTTACCTGCCACCTCAGCACAGCCACTATACTATTCAGACCACGTGGTCTCTGATCCAATTCGAGAAAAATCAATGGTGACCATTCAGGAGATACATGAGGAGAAAATCGAAGACTCCTTTGATCGCTCTCCATTGATGTTGCCTGAAAACTCTGTTGTTGGCAACTTGAATGCAGAAATAAAATCCAAAGAACCAGTTGATGAAGATGACAAACATAAGTGCGCCGAGCTTGAAATCAAAATTGAAAATTTTCAAAGAGGAGATAACCGAGCTGGGCAATTTGAATGGGCATCAGACAGGGGTGTGGGAACTTCATGTAATCTTCTGGACTTCCAAGCCCGAAAACCATCTACTATTGACTTTTCCCTGTCTTCGTCACTGTATCCTCTAAGGTCAAGCTTAGCCCAGAGACAAAGATCTTCTCCATCTTTAGCAGCACCTGTAATGATTAGAACTGTGGGATCTGTACCCTTATCTGCAGAACCTCCTTCCCTCCTTAGCATGAGGCCTGTTTCTTCAGTGCCCAAACCAGGACATTTAACAACTCAAGTTCCTGCTCCACCAAGGATGAGAACGGGAGTTCCTCCATATTCAGCCACACTTCAGTCTCAAACAATGGAAATGAAAGCAGTACAGTCTCGTTTCATGGCACCAGCTGTTCGAATAAGATCAGTAGTGCCAGTTTGTTCAGCTCCTCCACCGAGGAAACTATCAATTTCTAGCCAGGAGTTGGCGTTACACAACCAAGATAAAAAAGATGTCATAGCACGAGATGTGTCAACAGCAAGTTCAGAGCTTGGCAAGCTTCAAATATAAACAAAGTACATAAAGAGTATACACTGAATCCTCCCTCTGGATTTTTGTTAGCTTTTGCAGTTCAGTTGAGACAGTCTCTAAACATCCACTCATGCTTCAAATTAAGCAATCAGGACTAGGGGAGGAGCTTTTCAATTATTCTTGTATACATATCTCTTAAGTGGAGAATTAGTTTATATATAAAGAATTAAATTTTGTTTTTTATTTGTAAGCATATATTATTTTGAACTTCTTTTTTGAATCATAATTCGTATTTATATGTTTACTTTCACAAGCCATTATGATATTATATGAATTTTTTTTCTTTAGAAAAAGAAGTTATTTATATATAAGAAGACTCATGTATTAATTCAAAAAAATGAGTTATGAATCATTTTCCATATATAAACTATATTTTTTAAATTTTGATGAGAGATTTACTAGTTATTTTAGCATAGACATCCTAGTAATAATTGAAGTTGGATTAAGAATGTTCTGTATTACATATGGATGCAATTTCTCAATAACTCATAAGATCCACAATGTTAGCTTTATGTTCTCTTTTACTTTTCTTTTGGTAATAACTTGTGAATGACTTGACTTAAATTACATCTCAGTAGTGTGATTTATTAGACTAGTTAGTTAAGCTATGTAAGTATGAGGAACTTATGTATGACTACTGAGGTATAACTAGTGACATTTCTGTTATCATCTTTGGTATGATTCTTGTGACAAATCTATCAGTTAAGATGGCGATGAGTTGGGCTGAGCACGTTTCGAAGCCAGCTTGAAGCTTGGTCAATCCTAACTCATATGACCCAAACTCGAATCTAATCCAACTTTAGGTGGTCCGAAGTCTGTCTGCAGCCTAAATTGCTTCTACTCCAATTCAACCCCACCACATTTTTCAACCCCTCTCCATCTTCTTCGTCAACTCTTCTCTAGTCAGAAAATGATGATAACTTTTTGCTATTCTTGATCTGAATTGTTTTGAACATGACTTTTTTAATGAAATTAGTCATATTATATGATCACAACATCTCTAATAGGACTTTTATCAAACAAGTAAGAAGTATGGGGGAAGCCTAAATGACTAGTCTAATGAGATTCTTAAATAACTCTCGTACATGGATATCAACATATTACACAAAGCCACATAATTTGTATTATGAGTTTAACTTATAAAAATCGACTCCAACCTCTAGGCAGACTCAAAAAATGCAGCCAAAAATAAAATAATTAGGCAAAATCTCTTCAGAAATCATCATTTTAAAAATCCTATCACGTGGGAGTTGTATACATGACTCCCAACACTTGTAGTGAGAGATTAACAAAGCAAATTAAGAAAACTAACAAAACATGAGGGGGGTTTTTTTTGGCCAATAAGAAGAATTTTCATTAATATGAAATAATTACAACAAATTCACACAATACATCAGAGTAAGAAAGAAGCAATACACATATGATAACTAATCACTGTAGCATCTCTAGCATATTACTTCAACTCACAACATCTAAGGAGGTGCTGGTAATCCATCTCGGCTCAAGATTCCAACCAAAGAAGATGGAGGTGCTAAGACCCAATTACCAAAGCACATCTTCTTGCTGACTTGCTTTGCTAACCAATCAACTGCGCTATTAGCTTCACAATTTATTAGTACAAAGTCAATACCCTGTAAATGTTGTATTCTGTACAGTATATCATAAATGTATGGTTGAATTCTCCATTTTCCTTTCCCTTTATTCTTAAGAATTTTAGTATGAACAATCTGTGAATCCATCTCAATCTGTACATTATGATAGCCTTTCTACTCCAGCAACTTCACTTCTTCACACACAGCTCTAGCTTCAACCTCAAGTGCTGAACCTGCTTTACATTCTTTAACAATACCATCAACAACAATTCCTTCAACATTTCTTATAATAACTGCCAAACCTGCATCTCCATTTTTATAAGCTCCATCATAGTTCATTTTCAAATAGCCTACAGCTGGCTTGATCCATTGACTCTGCTGAAGTTGCACCCTATTCATACCAACCTGCTGACTTATAGGTCTACATTCAGCCAACAATGCATTACTTTTCACAATACATCTAATAGGATCTGGCATGTCATGTTTAAAAACCAGCTTACATCTCTGCTTCCAAATGTTCCAAAGCAAAACAACAATTAACACCAAATTATCATTGCCAGTATCAGTCTTCTAAAAAGATTCACTCATATCCATTAGCCATGCATCTAAAGTGGTCAACCTTTCCCTTGTTACTTTTAAACCCAATGCACTACCAAACCATACACATTGTGCCCATGGACATAATAACAACATATGTTCAAGAGTCTCAGATTCACAAAAACAAATAGGACACAAGTCATCAATGTTAACTTTTCTTTTGACCAAATTAGATTTAGTAGGCAGTAAATTTCGAAGTGTTTTCTAGAGAAATACCTTAACCTTGGGTGGGAGAGTTAGCTCCCAAAGCCATTTCCAAAGTTTCTTGTCCATAGAATGAGAAGTTGCAGCTTTTATATTGGCTGTAGTTACTGTAACTTGTTTCGGAATCTGATATCTCACCTTAACTGAATAAACGCCATTCTCAGCTATTAGCCAAATATATTTGTCTTGTGATCCTTTACCACACAAAGAAATTTCTTCAATCATGCGCTGCTGGTCACTAGTTAAAAAGTCACTCACAACCTCCAGTTTCCACTTTTCAGCTTGAATATCAATTAATTCCTCCACTTTCTTAGACGCACTTGCAGGAAGTCCCTCAAGTTTAGCAATTGCTATACCTTGAATCCATGGTTCATCCCAAATATTAATGCTTTTGTCATCCACAACTTGCCATTGAATATGTTGCTTCAAGAAATCCCTCCATTCCAACAGACTAGACTAAAGCCAGGAAGCCCATGAACCTTTCTTAGCTTGCAAACATGAAGTTTTAGGAAAATATAACCCTTTCAACACCCTTGCCCATAAAGCAGTTGGATTTGTAAACAATCTCCAACACTGTCGTGCAAGCAAAGTAATATTCAGATGTTGCATATCCTTAAAACCCATGCCTCCAGCACTTTTACTCACTGTCATTTTTATCCAGCTAGCTCAATGGATTCGATGTTCATTATCCTTCTACCCCCACCAGTAATTAGCAAGCACAGTATTAATGTCATTACATGTTTTTTTAGGAAACTTTATACACAGCATAAGGTCAATAGGCATAGCACAGGTAACAGCTTTTATAAGTACCTCCCTTCCTCCCTAATTGAGAAACTTTGTCTTCCATCCATTAATCTTCTTGATGATTCGTTCTTTGATGAACTCCACTGCTCTTCTCTTTGTCTTTCCCCAGAAAGTAGGCAGGCCTAAATAAGTCCCAGGATTAGGAGCTTCAGGAATTCCAAGCAGCAACTTCAATTCATTCCTCTTGTTCTAAGGTGTATTAGAGCTTAAAATAATGCTTGACTTGGACAAATTCACCATCTGTTCTGCAGCTTTACAGTACTTATCAAGAAGATCAAACATAAGGGAGACATTAGCAGCATCAGTAGGCAAGAAAAATAAGGCATCATCAACAAAAAGTAAATGGGACAGGACTGGACAATCTCCTACTAATCGAAGACCCTCTAACTGCTTAGACTCAATGACCTGATTGACCATTCTGGACAGAACATCCACTACAAACAAAAACAAGTAAGGGGATAGAGGATCCTCTTGCCTAAGACCTCTAGATGGAGTAATAAGACCTGGTCTCTTACCATTGACATTTAGAATATAAGTAACAGAGGAAATGCACTCCATGATCCACCTTATCCAAGTTGAATTGAAGCCCATTTTCTCCATAACTTGCTTCAAAAATATCCACTCCACTCTATCATATGCTTTGGCCATATCAAGTTTCAAAGCCAAACCATACTGCTGCCCTTTTCTAACTTCAAATTGTGAAACACTTCACTTGCTACCAGAATATTATCCTGTATCTGCCTCCCCTCCATAAAACCACTCTGGTTGCAAGTAATGAGTGCTCCCATATAAACCCTCAATCTCTCAGTCATGATCTTAGAGTTTATCTTGTAGCTGAAGTTACAGCAACTAATAGGTCTAAACTGTGATATATCTTCTGGAGTCTTCACTTTGGGCACCAAGGTCACACAAGTCTTATTCATTGCTTTCAACATATAGCCATTCTGAAAGAAACTCTTGACATCAGCAATAATAGCATTCTTAATAATACCCCAAAATTTCTGATAGAACAACTCATTATATCCATCAGGCCCTGACGCTTTCATAGCTCCAAGGTTAAACACAACTGCCATTATTTCTTCTTCAGTTACCTCAGCAACCAAAGTCTCATTCATCTCGACTATAACAACCCTAGGGACAACTTGGAGAACTTCATCCATAGCACTACATCCCTCAGTGGTAAACAGGTTTTGATAAAACTCACTAAATTGATCAATCACTCCTGATCCTTCCTTTATCCAGTTCCCATCATTTCCTTTTATTCAAAGAACCTTATTTCCCCTTCTTCTTTGTAAAGTTGACTGGTGGAAGAATTTTGTATTCTAATCCCCAGCAACTAACCATTGCACCCTAGATCTAGGATACCAATATTTCTCTTCTCCTTCCCAGGCTTTTTTAAAACTTTAAGCAGTTGCTTAATCTGGTTTTCATCCTCAGCACTACATTCTGTTATTTCCTACAACTCAGCCACCTGTTTCATAATATCATCAATTTCCTTTCGAAAATTAGGAAAAACCTTTCTACTCCAGTCAATGAGTTTTGATCGACAGACTTTCTGTTTCTGCACTAACTGGTACAATCTAGAACCACCAAACTGTTGTGTCCAACCTTTTGTGATTATCTGGACACAATCCTCATGCTCACTCCATAATACTTCAAACTTAAACTGCCAGGTACCCTTCTTCTCTCTAGGGGCAGTGTCAAGCAAAACAGGAGCATGATCTGAACCAACAATTGGTAAGTTGGTAACCTGGTAGCTAGGATAAGTTTCAATCCACTGCTAGTTGGCTAAAGCTCTATCAATTTTCTCCCTAATCTCACCTTCTTCCCTCGTATTAATCCAAGTATATATACCACAATCCTTTAGAAGATAAATCAATAAGTCCTGTTCTCACAATCATATCCCAAAAACCTTCCATCTTTCCAGCAACCCTTCTTTGTCCCCTTTCTTTTTCATAATGGTATAGAAAATCATTATAATCACCCATACAAATCCATGAACACATAATTCCCCTAGCTTTCCTCACAATTCTCTCCCAATTCATTTTCCTCTCCTTCAAATCAGGATCACCATAAACCCAGAAAATCTTCCAAAGAACACCATCTTCATTATTACACACA
>JAOTIZ010000006.1:6388041-6400208 GCA_027123425.1 Erythroxylum panamense | reverse complement strand
ATGCAATAAGCCTGTTCCTCTATAATTAGAGGCCAGTAACATGCTCAGTCAATGAATGCAGTGCAATCCTATCAGTCCGTCCCAATTACGAAAATACCTTTGTTAACAGTAACGGGATGTTACATTAAGCCATACAATCTTAAGTATCTTGTCCAAATTGCCCTTATACCCATTTCTCGTACTTGTTACTTCAATTCAAAAGTTCAGACTCTTAAAGACTGAATTGAGATTTCAATTCTTTCAGAATCACTCAATTTCATGCCTATCAATTTCTGATTCAGTCAATTCATTCACTTTGACTTTTATACATCTTTCCAAATTTCAATGGCTCATGCTAAAACAAAATCCCTCAATCAAATCTTTAATTGGAGTGCCAATTGTACAGCCCTTTTCAGTACCGAAAATCTCATCGGTACCCACTTTGCAATTTTATGCAAAGTACACAAAAATCATGCCAATTCAATTTTTCAAACACAACATTCACATTTTTCACAAAGACACATAAGCCGGGAATTGTCACGAGTGCAAGTACAATCATGTGCATTTGCCAAATTTACCAATCATACCCATATAGTGGCCGAATTTATGTATGTATGACACACCCACTCACAATCCGATCCAACTTTACCATTTTATCCTTCCCATCGGTGATAGGATGTTACAGACAGTCCATCTTCACAGTAAATACCTCCAAACATGCGTCTGAACCTGGGCCGCATTACCTCACGTTGTCTTTTTGGTCCCATATTTCTACCTAAAATTTATTGTTTATTGAATTTTCTATAAATATAAGAATTTGAATTAAATATTTTACGCAATATGTGGAAAAGAAAATAAGGCAATTTGTTGAATATCATATTCAAGTACAAACAACAAAATAGAAGGTTAACAATTGATAAAGTCATAGAATAAGAACAATAACAGGACACACTCAATAGGACGTAGGTTGACCTCTAACTAGTAGGGAGGTTGTTTGATAAATTCTTACAGATACAACAATAAATTAACTTTAAAGCTGAGTCTAGTATATTGTATCAATAAATCACAATGATATAATTATTTTCTTGGATTTCATGTGACCTAAGAGTTAGTAAAGGTAAATGAATCCCCGATGTTTGGATTACCAAAAAGGGTCCTAGCATGTTTAAACACACCAATTGACACAGTGATACTTCTTCCCTCAGATGTACAGTTTTTAACACCTTCTTGCAACAGCGTTTCCGCTATAGCTAAACTTATAGAGGATACATTGAATGAGTCGCTAGATTTAGTATGAAAGACTAACTCTCTAGATGAACTACTATTACGAACCGGTTTACCTAAAGCACATTCAGTATACAACTTCGATAATGTCATATTAGAAAACCGTTAAACAAACCAAAACTGGATATTAATGCATACGTGAATGTCTAGACGTGTAGAATTGACGAATTTTCCAAAAGAACCAATCTCCCTAATCCTTTACGCTGCGTATGGTTACTGTGATCCATATGTTAAGATGGAACGAAGCAAAAATTTAGAGACAGAACAGAACAAAAATTAGGGACAGAGAGGTGTTTGATTGTGATAGACAAAGCAGATAAAACTGTGTTCATCTCGATGACAGAAATATATTTGGTTGCAGTTGACAGAATATAAAAAATAGTGTTAATGACTAAAGTATCCCTACAGTATAATATGATTGGAAATATATAATTCATTGATTATTTTAAAACGAATGATTTATATTAGTAAAAAAGTTAACAAATAATAATAATAATAACGATAACGATAAGATGACAACGTCGACCACACACAACGAACAACAGACTAGAAATCATCGGAGGAGTTTAAGTTAATAATGTTCAAGCGAAAGCAGACAATGACGTGTAGGTTTAAAAATTACCAACGAAAATATTCCGTTCAAAACTTTGGCATTCTGCCAACAAATCCTGCCTTATTTACTAACGGTTATTTTTTCATCGCAAATTGATTTCCCCCCTATTTAGTGACAGATATTACTATCGCCGCTAAACGAAATTTTTCTTATGAACTTTCTTGAGGGAATAATAAAATCCGTTAGGTGTGTTTAAACGTTAACAATTTCCTCCTGTATTTAGCGCATATAATACTACTGTTGCTAAACGAAATTTTTCCCATTAACTTTTTCGGCGGAATAATAAAATATGTCGATAATTTGCAAATGTTTATTTTTCGTCGTTAATTTTGTAATGCTAATTCGTTATTTTCTTGTAATAAGAGGTTTTTCACAAGTATTAATTATGTTGACAAAGCCTTTTATTTGACACTAAGATCATCAAGAATTCCCAAAGAGAGCAAGTTTGTCGACCCAATTCTTGATAAATTGCATATACTCAAAGGTTGTTTTAGAACTTTTGACAAGAGAGCACTAAGGAATGTACTAAAAAGAAGACAATTTTATTGTTTCCATAAGTAGGTTAAATTTCGAGTCGGGTTAGAATATGAAAAGGATGGAACTATTTAAAAATCCATACAAATCATATTCTTTTAATAGCCTTCAAATTTAAAGGCTCCAAATGATGAAGTTGGTAATAATTAATTTTTTTATGATTGAAATATTAATGATACCAAGAAGATTACGTAGCTCTTAGGTATTTTAAATAATGATATGATTTTTTTCTTAAAAGTGCTAAAAGAAAAGTTTGGATAATTATAAGAAAAAGAAAGAGAAAGAAACGAGTCAAAACTATGAGTTCAATATCTTAAAATATTATAATAATGACTTGATTACATTAAATAAAGATAAGCATATACACAATATAAATTCGAGATAATATCAACAGTCAAATATTTTAAATTTTAATATTTACCTAAATTTATTAAATTGTAATTAATTTAATATTCTAAATCTAGACAACTGCCCTAATTTTAGGATTTACTCTCAAATCAAATTATTTCTAAAGCTGAATAAGATATTTACTAAATGATTACATATTAAAGTAATTTCTCTCATAGTGATTGAATAATAGCTGTAATCGATGTTCTGATGTTAGGTCTAATTCATGTTCTGATTGGCCTCTTTTGAAACTCTTCGGCTTGTACACAAGCGCAAGTTTGGTTCATTCTGCTCAGCTATATTTAATGGAACGCCGTACTTGATTTTCATTTTGTACCGCTCTGGAATTACCAGAAAGAAAAATCAAAAGCTTTATAACAGTTTTCGCTTCAACATCTTTTGTTCTACGAGTGATGAATCTCTGCGCGTCTCATTCACCTTTTTCCCGCCTTCAGCTCTCAAACCCGAGACTGGAGATTACATGTGGAGGCAGGCTTCTGTCCAAACGACCCTAGGCCCCTTGGAGAAAAGACAAGGTCGGGTTTGGGGCCTCTCACGTCTTTATCTTGAACTGGATGACATGCATATAGGCAGACATGAATTTAAAAACTTTCCAGAACGCATGTACAGGCGTAATCCCGGTTAAAATCTTTTGGAATCCTTTCTTTGTGTCAAACACACTTTTCCAGATTTTAATGGTATTTACTTACATAGTAGCATAAATAAAACAAGAGTGTTACCTCTCTAATACTTATTTCTATTTGTAGAAAAAGCATTAGAGTTTTAGAATTTTTATTAAAATTAAATTCCTTAATTACAATTAAAATTATACTTTAATTATAATTAATTTAATTTTAATAAAATCAAATATCTCATAGTTGATCCCTAAAGTTTATCAAACTTTATAATTAAGTCTAATTTATATTAAAATTAATTTTTCGTCACAAGATGGACTCATTAAGTTCCTAATATATTAGCATTAACTATAAATTATAATTCTAATTCATAATTAAAATCAGATAAAACTTCTTTTAATTTATCTTTAATTCTTCAATTAAATAATTTATAACCATAAATCAAAATTGATACCCAACACTATGTCATGACCATCCAAATATCATGATTGTCAAAGTGGTTTGACTTAACATGTCTATGTATGGTTATAATATATAATTTTATCATTTTATCATCAAATGCTCCAATGGATAGAGTATAGATACAGTGTCTTCTCTTTTCATTCAATCTTGTTTGTTCTTGCTAATTAATAATTGATTAATAGTTGATATTTTAAAATACCTTTTCAAATATCAATTTACTTTGGCTAAAGAATTCATAAAGCACTACTAATCAAGAATAATAGAACGTTATCTCTAATTATTTTAAAGTAATGAATTCTTTATTGACTTACTCAACTATCACCGTATGGTTCATATTGCTTTCAAGTACTACCAACTGAGTTATACTAGGATAGTTCATAAATAGCATCAAAACACAACAATTTTCATACGAGATACCTTAATAATTTCAAGTCTAAGGATCAATCATGAGAAAATTCACAGACTCATACGTAATATTCCATTTGAGATTCTTACAATCAGTTTAACGACTTATTCTCTAATAAGTACCCACATATTAGTTTAAGTATCTTCATACTTTAATTTATGAGATCAATTGGTTTCTTCGTAAGAAAGAAATATAATGTATACTAATTTTACCGTTTCAATAATATCTCATCTTGATCAAATTATGACTAGAAATATCTAGGAACAATACATAAATGTAAGTAAAATCCTATAATTATGAAATATTTAGGAACATAAATGTAAGTAAAATATCATAATTATTATTTCATCATAATTTCAATTAGACACTAATTATTCTAAAAATTTTACCTTTAATATTAAAATTTAAAACATTAAATATAATTAACTTCATATACTTTCTCCAAAAAAAAACTTCATATACAAAAATAAAAAATCTCTTTTCATTAATATTAATATCATACATCAAATTACATCAAGCGATTAACTCCATCGAATAAACTAACAACCTCTTCATTCATTTTCCTTCATTTCTTCGAGCCTGAATTAATCATTTAAACACTGGCCTCCTATTTGCTGCGGCTTTTATTATCTTGTCCGAAGTTGGTATTACGAATATTCACTTTCTCCGTATTCATATCCCTCTCCCTGTCATCTACATCGGTGAGATCCTCCACTTCCTCAGGTTCTTCTTCCTCTGCTTGGTCATGCCCATCAATTTCATCATCTCCAACTCCTCTTCCCTCATTTTCAGTTTCTTCCGATTTAATTTCTTCAGTTTCTTCTTCCAATTCTTCATTTTCCCCTTGACCTTCAAAATTCGAGGCCATTTCTTCTCGAGTATGTAGGCCTTTCCTACCAAGTTTTAAGATTTCATGCTCACTTCGCACTTCCTCTGGTATCTTTTCAGAGCTGTCTTTAAATCCCTCCTTCTTATCATAACAGTGCTTAAGTTGGTTCACTAGCCATACAGAAGTTGCAAGCAATACAAATATTTGAAGAACATGCTTCACCTTAAGGCCTTTTGACCTCTGATTTCTCCTAGGTGATGTCTTCAACATGGTAGGCTCCCTAGAAGAGTACATCTACTTCAAGCATGAGCAGCAATCGATTATTTCAATCTGAAGGTGGAATACATAAACAGAAGCAGATCATCGAAAATTGAAAGTTAGCACTGTAATGCAGAGACAATCTTTGATAAACAATTTTAAGTTCAGGAAGAAGTTACTGAATTTTAAAACAAGCTCATACACAATTATAGGTACAAGAATTGCATTCAGGAAACAGGATCTTGCCCTCTGGCCTCTACTGAGTTGTTGTGAATAGATAGCGAGATGTTCAATCTTGGAGTCTACTATCTTCTGCTCCCCTCTAAACCTGGTCTTACTAAAATTTACCGTGGATTGTTAATGACACTTCCTTCAGAATTTCTTCTAGTGGGACAGGGTCGTCAGGTCTCATTTATGACCCAATAGAAAACAAGTGTTTTAGTTTCTTTTTCCAGTCTGTTGGCGACAACGGAATACATGAGAAGATAAGATTATTACTCCAAAATATGTCTCTCTAAGAGTTACACCTGACTTGGTAAAATGCATATATGCTATCTGAGAGTTACCAGCTCTCGGAATATTCTGCTGGGCTTATGCAACGAAGCATCTTCAACTACTAAAGCCATCCTCTATCAAATCACTCACCGAAAATGCGGAGGTTATAGTTACCGTTTATAGAAGGAGGTCGTCCATCTTCTATATCGACAGGTACCAAAAATGAGAAACATTTAGGAGCTGGACTAACTAAAAGGAAGGTAGACGAAATCCCAACTGTAGCCATTGAAACGGACAAAGCTGTTAACTCCAAGCAGAGAAACCAAACCTAGTCCCAGTAAGCTTGTCCAAAAATCTAAATAGGGTACCAAAGAGCCAATACCTACAGCCTTTTCTCGGACAAGAGAACAGCCCACTAAATTCAAACTACGAAACCCCACAGCGATACCAATGAAGGGAATGCAAATAAGATGATACCCAAATCAGTAACCTTATCATTTGCTCAAGGCATCAAGTATAAACACGAAAATGAACCCATAAAACAAGAGAAGCGAAGCATCCAACACAGCACCAAACAAACGAAGAAAGACGCATACAAATCAAGCGGAAAAAGAGGAACCAAAAGGAGAAGGGTTTGACTGGGACAGTACCTTGGAGAAAGCTGACTGCAGATCCTATAACAATGAACGAACAATCTAAACATAAAAAGAAAGGATCGTTCTTTATAATTGATAAGGTATACGTGCGTAACAAGGTTTTTAATGAAGTGGGCTATGCGATAACAACGTTGTTCTCCAAAGAAATGGCTAGCAAGAGAGCACAGATATGCAACCACTTGGCGAAATATAGAAGAAAGGAGAACAGTAAGCGACTGAGCGGATGAGGTCTGATCTGAATGTTGTTTCTCTATCTTTCCGTCTCGCTCTCAAGGCGAAAGGTTCCTGTTTTGGAGCCAGTCTCACTCTCACACTCTGCTAGACAGAGACAAAGCATGTCCCAGTCTTACGTGTGACTGCTCAGAGTCTCGGACAAAGAACTGTCGGCGCTTAATTCTACACTTCTCTTATTTCCTACTACTTGGCACCTAGCACCAAGTTAATTTTCCTAATTACGAGGGTCAGACGGCACCGTCTTTTGAGATTCATTAAATGTAGTAGTTAACTTAAGACACAAACCGCATTTATGAACCTTGTCCGATTTCAGTTGCCTTACTTGCTGGCACATCTTCCATTGCATAGGCGTATTCCTGAAGAATTTCCGGTCGACAACGTAAATTTTCTGTACTGTTTACTATGAAAGAGCAAACGCCTCTTTTCCCTTTGAAAACAACACATCCAACTTCCAAGCTTAAACTCACCATTCAGTTCAGTCACTTAAATTCTTTTGGAATTTATAAATCTGACAAGAAATTGTCCATTATTAGCCTTATGACTTTCACTTAGTTACTCAGTAGACTTTAGTTAGTTAGTTAGTTACTGTTAAAAACAATATGTAATTACGTAGTTTTCTCCGTAGCTCTTGTACTATAACTACAAAGGTTTTTCTAAACTAAATCTTTAATAAGAAAGTTTTATATTTTCAAATACACGTTCATGTGTAAATTATAATAAAAATATTTAATTTTATAATATTAAAAAGAATAATAAAATAACCAAACTTTTAATTTATAAGTTATAACAATAATAATATGTCATTAATTCTATTAATATGACATATTAATTATGTTAGCAAGATCGTTCAGTAAATGGCATATATATGGTAAATAATTTAAAGGGAAGATATTTTCTCTAATTTTACATTTATTATAAATCTTTGCCTCCACAATCTTCAATATCAAAATAACATGAGACCGAAACTTAGCTCTATTGCATATGGCTAAACAAACTCGAAATGAAAAGCCTGAAAATATCCACATGGATCTCTCCTCTCCCGCTTTATTAACCACTGAATTGCATCCAAAAGTGAACAAGACATCGCCTCCAAACTAGCTTCTATCCACCTTTGTAGTTCCAAGAAAAGCATTTGACAAAATATCAACTTGTGCTACAAAAGAAATTATTCCAAAGACAATGTGTAAACATGAAGAAGAAATAGAAAGAACAGAAAAAGAAATGAACTTGAGAAGCGAGTCTTAAGGAGAGCACATGTAAGAGATGAGATTTATAGTATTTGATACAATCAATGGCGAGCATTAAAGGAAGTAGAGGATGGTCGATGGTCTATTATGAACGTCGTCACGCTCCTCATGTTCGCGTTATATTCGAGTTGAAATGTGGAAACATGAGAATCCGAATGCAATCCCTGAGATCCCAGATTGGTCTTGATGATGAAATTGTGACATTTCATAAGGATGATGATGAGCGACTGTGAATACTGGATCTATTGAAGCATGAGCAAAATTCATGTTACTACATCGAAGGGATCCCCTCTAAGGCTATGTTTGATAGGGCGGTTAGTAATGGAATGAAATGTAATATAATATTATTACATTGTTTAAAAGAAAGTTTATAATAGAATGAAATGGAATATGATTAGAGGGGAGGGTTTCAGATTACATCTTATTTCATCTTAAACATTAAAAATGAATTACCTCCGATTTAGGGGTTTAGGGGTTGGTTTAGGATGGAATGTAAAATGATAAATATATACTACATAATATACCCTCAATAATTTTTATAATACTAATTATACCCTCAACCTTAATAACAAGCAGCAGGACAATACATCTCCTTATTTTTGTTAGATAGAATAGTCATTCATTACTATTATACATACATTATATTTCATTTCATCTATCTTCCAAATAATATTTCACTATATTACATTATAAATTATTTCACTCTTTCTAAACAATAATTTTTTATTATTACATCCATTTACATTCTATTCTATTATAAATTATTTCATTTCATTCAAAATTTTACGTCCAATCAAATATAACCTAAGAAATCATCTGGTCCTGACCAAGCAATGGCTGCAATAGTGAAGGTGGTGGCAAGGACAACATTGAAGATATGTTAAATATGAATCCACCATCATTAGTAGCATCACCAGCATTCCAAGTCAGCATTCTTTGGAATTGACTAATTTTAACAGGGTGGCGATGCTGTAACCACCTTGAGCTGTCAATATTTTCTTTAATTTTTTGTTAATTACTTAAAATATAAAATATCTATCACTTAAATGATATCTATTAAACAATTTTGTTGAAAATGGTATGCCACGTCAACACCGTTAATTATAGTGTTAACAATATGTTATTATTGTTATAAATTAAAAATTTGAGCATTTTATTATTATATTTAATAATTCTAACTAGTATTATAAAATTTTATTAAATTTTAAAATATTTATTGTAATTCACATTATGTTTATTGGTATTTGAGCATTTCTTATGTTTTTTGTCATAAAATTCTTATTTTTCGTCCTATTTTTAATCTTTTGTAAAGATGAGCTTCCCTGGAAAATACTTTTTCCAATCCCTATATTTTCTTTATACAAATGAAAACCCAACTTTGATTCTTGAAATTTCATTTTTGATGGTTTAACTGTTATTCTTGACCCAAATAAATGAGAATGACTCTTTTCTTAAAGAGTAAATTCGAGTTTGTAGATGGTTTAACTCCACCACAAGAAGTAGCGAAAGCTTTTTATGTTTGTTAGAATAGATGCAATACAATGACGATGTTTTAGATTGCACATTTAGATAATTGTCATATTGTATAAGGTATTCTTTAGCATGAGACAACAACAGAGATGTGAAGAGACTTAAAAGAGTGTTATTATGAAGGTGATTACTTTAGAATTTCATATTTACAATAAGAAATATCAAGCTTGCAATAAAGAAATCTTGTTGTGACAGACTATTTCACAAAGTTATAATACTATAAGGATGAGTTATACAATATCAAGCTCATCTCCATTTATGAATGTATTCTACTGTGCAACTATATAAAGCATTGTATGCACTTAGAGTTCATCATTAATTAAATTCAGTCATTAAGTTTTTGAGGGGTTGGAATAAAATTTTTATTTACAGTTAGATCATAAGTTTTGTTGAAAGAACCATCACAAATTATCACAAAGATGTTTGATTTAGTAGGATAGTAAGAAAGGCAATTTCTAGTACCTAAAATTTGAATGTGCTTAAAGCAACAAAGTGTAACAAGAAATTTCTTTAGTTATCAAAGTAAAGGAAACACAAATTTTGATGGTGATAAAAGATTTCAAAATTCAAACAAGTTAAGATTCTATGATCAAAAAAATTAAAAAAAATGCTTTACAATCATTATGGATGGATTGGTCATATTATGAGTAGGTTCCACAAGAAGCATGGATATCTTTTAAGTTACAAGTATAAAAGGAAGCAATACAGATTTAGATATGTTAATCAAGTATTTGTTTCTATCCTTGATGAACTAGAGGGTTTTAACCCATAAGTGAAGGCAAAATTAGCATAGGATATGTGAAGAGAACATATGATCAATTGTTGACTATTTCACTCCTCAAAAAACAGTACAAACAATTACTAAATCTATGAAAAAACGTAACAAAGTAATTCAAATATTACAAAAAAAGCACACATACAATTTTTGGAGTACCTCATTCAACATCATTGGTAATCAATTAATCTAAAAGAACTAACGATATGTGTTGTCTTAATATTAATAGTTGTTCATCAATTTTATCGTTAATTCGACTTACAAACATAAGTACTATTGACAATATTTTAACATATTTTACTAATTGTAGACTAGTGACCAATCACTTTCAAGTTAGCCAATAGTCAAATGGTTAGAGTTTTTCACATTGGAGAAACCATATTAGTAGATACATTAATTCTTACTAAAGTGTTATATATTTCCCATTTTTCTTTCAACCTTATTGTAACATCTCATCACCGATGGGAGGGTTATATTGGTAAATTGGGTCGAGCTAGTGGGTTAGATTGCATATTTTTGACTTGTTCATTCATTTGGCCTATAATTTTAGAGGAATGAGACATTTTGCACGTGCATATATAGGTACATGCATTCATGACTTTTTTCCGGCATTTGTTTGTGACTATGATGTGATTTGTGAATTGTGAGATAATTGTGTTTGAAAATGTGAATGGGAAATGTTCTAGGAGTGACTTCAGATGTTAGTGAACCATAGAATTATTTTCTGGGAATTTTGGGAGAAAATGTCCGGACCGGAAAATTTTTCGGGTGACGGACCGATTGACTGTATAGTACTGGAATAATGTCCAATGGCAATGGAAAATTTTGATACATGATTTTAGGAATGAAAATGTTGAACCATTGGAATTTGGGGATAACTTGGACTAGAAATGAATTTGAAAAGAGATAGAATCTTAAATATGTTTGAGGACATGTCAAGTGGTAAATTGCTAGGGATGAAAACTTATTAGATCTTCCTAATGCCCTAAGTTTTCGACACTTTCCTTTAAAAATCACCAAACTACTTTACAGCAAAATATATCCTCCACTTAGGGCATATCTTCATCTTCATCCCTTGTTGATTTCCGATTCCCTCTTCGAGATCCTTGAGTGATCACTTGCTTGATTGCTAGCTTCTTCTTCCCCCTTGTGCTAGCCATGCGAAAACCCTTGAGAAGATGAAGCTTTGTGTGGTTTTGGGAGTGAGAACCGTTTGTGTTAAAGGGTTAGAGATTTTCGGGTGTTGAAGAGATGGAAGCTTGATTTTGGTAAGTAAATTGTTTATGTGTTGTTTATTGAATGATTAAATGCATTTATGGTATTTAATGTTTAAGTTTGGGGTGGTTGAGGATGAGTTATGGCTGATTTTGGTAGAGAGAAGATGAGAAAAACCATCAGAGAAGAAAGGGTCTGGTTCACATGTCGCGGCGTGCCTGCGCCACAAAGCGGTGAGAAAAATAAATTGCTCTCGCCGCGGCGTGTGCAAGGGTCCTTGCTGCGGCGAGCTCCAGTACGCCACGCCGCGGCGAGCTTCTTTTGTGTGCCGCGGCGAGCGTCTGTTGGCCACAGTGAGCTTCCCTCTTGCGCCGCGACGAGTGTCCTTTGGCACGGTGAGACTGGTTTTTCTGAATTGATATAGTTTAGTTTTTGAGTCATAACTAATGGCATAGAACTCCGATTGAGGTGAATTTTGATTCGTTATAAACTAGAGACAAAGGTCTACAATTGATGTGAGGAAAGGAAGTTTGAATTCAAGTCTTTAAGACCTCAATTTGTGAATGAAAGTTGGGTTTAGATTGTTATTACAACCTAAGGGTTGTTTCATGATAATTGGAGTATAATT
>JAOTIZ010000006.1:6298579-6315695 GCA_027123425.1 Erythroxylum panamense | reverse complement strand
TAAAAAAAGAAAGGTATTAAATTAAGAAAAGAATCCTAAAAAATTACTCAAATGCTTCATAATAGATCAAGCTAAACATAGGAGAGTTTAACTTCTTTCTTAAACTCCAAATCAAATAAAAAAAGAAAGGTATTAAATTAAGAAAAGAATCCTAAAAAATTACTCAAATGCTTCATAATAGATCAAGCTAAACGATAAGGGACATCTATGAATATCACAACAAAATTGAATAAAAATGAAAAGTGCAAGTTAGTTGATGTCAAGTTCTGTTGAGATATGATTGATAGTTTGCTTTATCTTACCATAAGTAGACCAAATATAATACTTTATCGAGAGAGTAATTATACCGTCAGAAATTTACTGATAGAACATAGATCTGTCGGTAAATCTCCGGTAATAGTTTATTTCGGCAAGTATTTTCGCCTAATTTACCAACGAGTATGATTTTTTCGTTGTTATATTCTATCGGAAATTTGTTGGGATATTTTTCCTCCACCTTTACCAACGAAAATTTTATCCGTCACAAAATGAATTTTTTTACAATAATGTTACTAACGGATATTGATTTTCTTTCTCTAATTAGTTACAGTATTTATTTCGTCGGTAATTTTCTGCGAATAATTTATGATTTTTTTGTTGTGATATTTGTCTCTACATGATTATTTGGAAACTTTTGAAGCTAAATTCTCTCAAGATTAGAGAATCTACAGTCTAACAGTCTTTGTAAGTGCGACAAGTGCCATTTAGCATTTGTCCAGGATCTTGTCACAGAGCAGAATCAGTAGTAAGGCATATTATTATTCTTAACTGTATCCATAAGACCATACAGCTTAAAAACGAATTGATCACTAATTAAAGTCGTGCTTACAACTTGTAGCAAGCACAAATTGCTCTTTGTACCCTCTGGGAAAAGGGCATGCACCGCTCCTTCTGCCAGCTTCTTCTCCAAAATAACAAAAAGAGAAGGTCATGGTAGTAGTTGCCTATGGCATCTAGCTAAAAAGCAGCTTTTTAGATAAAAATGGTGAACAGTCGCTCTGCACATAGACACAGGGACAATGCGGAAAACAGTCTTACTTTTCTTTCCCATCTTGAATATCTTTCTAAAATTTCTGCATCTCAATCAAATCAGCATCTTCATGCTTTTTTCTACCCTAACAAAATAAAAAATTGATGGAAACAAATTGAGGATAAGATATTTGCTAAGCTTGAATTAGTGCCTCAGCCTGTATCTAATCATTAGTAAATACTCAGTGCTCCTAATAGTGTTCCCTTATTTAATTCAGACTAAACCATCCATGATCCATTTTTTCCTTTTAGAAAGGAACCCTTTATTGACTGAAAATACTTACGACATCTTAACCTCTTTCTTTGTTCATTTGTCACAAAGAGAGGAACGCTTCACCTGATAAAGCAAATGACAGTTGTTTTAACTTGGCTTTTTTCTGTTAACTAGATTTAAAAAATGCTAAGCAGCTGGAAGGAGGATTATAGCTCAATTATCTTATTAGCTTTCAGAATCTCTCACAGTTCTTGGATAATAAGATTCCACGTAATTGCAGCACTGTTGATGAACATATCACACGCCATTTTCCATTCCCATTGGATTCTTGTGATTATTGTTATAAGATATCATTAAGATACTAAACGGTGGTCTACTTTGTCCCAGTCCCACACGCCAGAGTTATAATGTGGAATTTTGTGACAACATTATTGTAACGTGACTTGTAAGAGATCAGCCAATGGGACGCTTCTTCAAATCTAGTTTTCTTTATTATTGTTAAAAGTATGTGATTGCATTAATTAGAACAATCTTAAATTAGATAAAAAAAAATTAAGCATTAACTGGGCCCGATGCTTTACAAAAACAGCAGCGTGCATTCATGAGAAACCCCATTTCAGGTATAGGTTCTTTTCGGGTTGTGTATATTCTCGTTAAATCAAGATGCAGGTCCAAAAAAAAAGTTTAGAAATTTAACAACATGAGCACAAGATTAGATTAAAACTATGGAGAGCTTGTGTCAGCTCACCTCACATTACCCAATTCAACGAAAAATGCCCATGGCTATTAATGTTCTGCGAATACCAAACATGTTATGCTGTGGGTAACCAAACTTCAAATAGGTGACATGACAAGAACAGCTCATTGAAATGATGATTGAAGATGATGATTTGACTGGAAAAAGGGCGGCATCAATAATGGACCTATGAGCCGTTGAGAAAGATCAATCGCATAAGTATCCTTCATTTCCATCTCATTAGGTTTAATGGACATCACGGAATGAGACTTCACATCAATAGACCAAGAAAACAAAATGAAACTCTGTTAGTTTCATAGCCCGAGTTCCATGGTACAATTATCACCTACTTCGTTTAAAATCCCAAATCTTCACCAGCCCACCATGTCTCATGCAGATTTAAAGACTTGGAATCAGTTAGCTAGGCGGGAATAACAGCAAAAGAGAGAGTGTTGGGAAATAATGTGGATGATGTAAGTTATCATCAACAATTCACATAAATCAAACTGCATAAGTGGCGAAGATGAGCGATACTTGGCTGGAGCGGGTGACAACCGATTGTGGGTGAGGGGTAGCTGAAAGTGAATGACCAGTAGTACTCTGATCTTGCTGTCCGTGAGTTGTAGGTGTCCAATCATGCGCAGAGAAAAGAAAAGAAAAAGGAAAAAGGACTGGTTGATTCTGTTTATCTGAATGCAAATGACATCTCTTCTCATGATCTGGACCCTCACAAGCCAAAATCCTTTTGTAGCGCGCGACTATCGGGGGTGTGTAAGCCCTGTGGCTGTAGCTGGGGGTCTTTTGAGGAAGAGAAAGGTTATGGAACCAATCTTGGTCATAGCCGCCAGCTATACCTCGTTGCAGAGCCAAACCTACAGAGCCCATTCATGTCTTTCTCTATGTCTGTTTGTCTCTCCCTCTCTAAACTTTCTTCTCTTCTCATCTCCAGGTCCATGCGTACATCACACGTGGTTTTCCTGCAACAGGTTATTGCAAACAGTACAACTGTGGTCAGAGTGAGGTGACACTGTTTAGTGTTTACAGTTGAAATTTCGTACTTCTTGTAACATGGAATTAATAATTGTATACTGCGTATCCAGTAGGATGTCAATACATGTGAAGTAATCTTCTTTTTCTATCTACCCCTTTCATTTGGAAATTGGAAGGACGTAGACACGAAATAATACTTTATTTTTAAATTTTAACTTAATTCTTAATATTAATCGAAATAGCTATTTTAATTTTTATTCAAATAATTAGTTGAAAAGATGAAGCAACTCCTGATATATTTATAAATTATTGACAAAATATTCAAATGAGATTATATACCTCAACATTTTATATTGCAATGTAAAATAAAACCTAATACGTTCTAACAATGGTATTCATTGAACATGATCATCATAATTGTTATTGTCTTACAATTTCAAATCATTGAACTATATACTATTAAAAAACAGTGATGTCATCTTGCCAAGGATAATGATTATGTTGATATCAGTAAGTACAAACATGTATAGATCATGGAAGAAGCATAAGCATTTCCTTTTGCCATAGAACCAATGCATTAATTATGTTTAACGGTTACTTTCTTATTATAACTTTTGGCTTTTGGTTTTTATGATATTCTAAAACCATGAGATTGAGTTTACATCTCTTTTCAACTATTATATATATGTTTCTATGCCCTTTAAAATCAGGTGGTCACAATATAAGAATTAATTCAACCGTGAAAGGCAAAAGATGAAAGCAGAAAAAGAAAAAATTGCTTTTCCCAACACTAAACTAATTAATGCAATAATTGCCATTTTAGTCATTTTTTTCAAACTCACCAAAAATTTCAAACTTCCACATTTGCAAGGCACAAGTGAATAAGAACATTTGGCCTAGTCAATACTTGAATGCTCTAAGTTGTCAACTAAGTGATGTTTAACAAGGAATTTTGTGTTTTTTTGTGAGTCTCCTGTCAAAACTTACATTAAAGTAACGTTTAAGAAACTTCCTCTAACTACACTAATGTTTGAAGGTATGGTGCCTTACTACAAGCTTTTAACTAGGAACACAATGCTTTGGTCCATCTTGTATTAAACGAATTATGTTTTAGTACTAATTTACTACTGTAATCATGATCCAAAGCTCAATATCCTGTATATGTTCATGGAATTGTTTTCTTCTTTTAAATTTGTAAAGAATTAATCTTTACCTAATTTATTTATCCAATCGTGTTCCTTGGGACTTTATCAGAATTATCACTTCCTTCCCGCAAACCTGCAGCTTGTATAATATTGACGTGACGCCAGTTCAAGGTCGATCCTCATAGTCAATCAACACCTCCTTACATGGAAGATGTTTAATTTAAGACCTCTTGAATCGCACAAGTCCTTTAAAGTGTACATCTATTAATTAATTAGTAAATCATATCTGCTTCCAAAACTTTGTTTCTGAGTTTTTCTTCATTCCAAGAGCTCTGATAAATCTTTTGGCATTGTTATCATGAAAAGCAGTATTCAATTTGTACCATGTGTACTAAAGAATTTATCATGGAAACTACATTTCAGCAATATCATTTCAACCAAGACCAGGACAACTTGTGCTGCGTGCACCTTTGGAAAACGTTGTTAAGCTTGTCTTGTATCGCAATATAATTACTTGATATTGTGACGTAAGAGAAGAGATGTCAGGAACTAAAATTATAAGATTCTGATTTCAAATTTTTACTCGAATGGGATGCAAAAGGAGAGGTACCCTCTATTATGTAATTCATTTTGAATTATTTTAAATTAAATTCCGTACAAAGACTAGTTTGTGAGGTCCAGTAATTCAGACAAATAAGAAATAATTCATTCCGGTAAAAATTTACTCGTAAGTTTGTTAATCCAATTCAAGTAGGATGCATGTCAATCAACGGAATAAATGTTGAAACAGTTTTTAAGCAATAGCTGATTAGAATGTTAACAACTTTCAAAAGGCTATAAATAGCCTTCGATTAGGTTGGTGGCACGTCTCATGGCAAGAGGAACAAGCACCTGTAAAATAGGTTTTACCCCGAAAATAGAAAAGAAAATAAGAGACTCACTAGCTAGGTGTCTCCTTCACTTCTTAAAGGGTCGTACGATAGGGTAAAAAGGGTAAGAAAGTCCATCAAGGAAAGGGTAATAATCATAATAAATGAGAGCCAGTGCATGAAAAAGAAGTTGGTAAGTATAAAGTATTATTTCTAAACATAATAACATAAACATATGAAAATAATCTGTTAGACTAATGCATCGATGGACAATCGGATCGATTAGTGGGTATATACTCAGTGACGGAGCCAGAAATGTATAATAGAAGGGTCTAAATATTTAATTTTTTAAATTTTGAGGGCCCAATATATTACTAACCCCTCAAATAACTTCATCCTCATATATGTATATATATATAATATTTATTTTTTTAAAATTTTAGGAAATTCAATGCATCACTGAGCTCCATGTAGCTACGTCTATGTATATACTCCTAAAGTTTATTTTAAAATTATAACTAACAATACCATCTACATTTGGAGTTAAAAAGATCCTGTACAATTTTAATAAAGAGGCTGTTTTCGAATAATACACAAAAGTTTAAAATTGTAGCTAATAGATATTAAATATTGGTAGCTACTAAATTAAAAAGTTTTAATAATAAAATGATGATTTTGCTAATATTATTTGATTTCTTGTTCCAATTTAAGTTGAAACTTTACTTGCTCCAATAGTTTCAAGTAAAATTCCCATAAGGTTATGAATGTATTTGCAATAAATAAAGAAAGGTATGTGACACAAAGAGGAGAGAGATAAAAAAATCTTCAATCTAGTTGCCTTATCTCTTGGCCATCTTTGCCTTTATATTTATCAAATATTTCTTTATTAATCAATCAAAGAAAGGTGGTCTCTTGTCACCCACTCAAGAATCGCAGCCTCTATGTCAGTTCCGGCTCAAGCTTAGCCTCTTCTGACCTTCGCCTTCTGCCTTTTACACCCATCTTAAGATCTCTATCTCCTTCCTATATTAATTTGTTTCCTTCGATTTTCTACTTGTCACCTTGTTGACTTAGCATGTTTATGTCTCGGTGCAACTTAGCCTTGAAAAATCCAACGTTTCCTTCCTAGATTGAATCACTTACATGCAATTTGATAAGGAAGCCGGAGTTTTCACAGGCATGCTCTCTCTCTCTGGCAATAGATGAGTAGGTGCCCAAACTCTCTAGGGTTTCTTTATATAGGCCTTACCTTAGGGTTTTGGGCTTTACTTGGTTTCTGTTTTGGTGGAGTGCTGCTTGTGGAGTTGTTTGCAGATGGAGGAGTATAACCAAATGAATGAGAATACAACTCCGAGGGCAAATTTCTTGTACGCTTCGCCGATTCTCGCCCCCAGTTCTTCTCCTTACGGAAGAACAAGCAGTGGCTCTAACGTTGGCAATCAACAGACCCAGATGCCTTTAAGTCCATTCCATCTTCAATCTAGTGAGTGTTTCCAATCTGATGCACATCCTATTATTGTGAAGACTGAAGCCAGTACTTCACATCATCATGCTCATAAATTTCACTACCCTCTATTGAGAGGGCATCATACAGTTAATAACCAACAGCAACAAGGGAGTGAAAGCTCCAGTGAAGTTGAAGCCATCAAGGCCAAGATCATAGCTCATCCTAAATACTGTAACCTTTTGGAAGCTTACCTGGATTGTCAAAAGGTACACGTATATGTCCAAAAAGATGATCATCTGTAAATATTGTTTCGATCACTGAAAAGCTTAACGTTGTTTCGGCGATGATCCTTTCTTTCTCTTGCTCTTTGCTATATTTTAAGGTGGGAGCTCCACCTGAAATCGTTGCTAGGCTTGTGGCCGCTAGACAGGAGTTTGAATCAAGACAACCGTCTTCAGTCTATTCGAGGGAAGCTGCTAAAGACCCCGAACTAGATCAGTTCATGGTGAATTTTACCCTATAATATGTTGTATCATCTTTTGAGTATCTTCCTTATATTATATCAATTTTCTTATCTGGGTTCATAAAGTTTCGTTATCTAAACATGTGGAACAACAAACACAGGAAGCTTACCACGATATGTTAGTGAAGTACCGTGAGGAGCTTACAAGACCCATACAAGAAGCCATGGATTTCATGCGTAGGATCGAAACGCAGTTAAACGTGATCTGCAATGGTCCTTTACGGATCTTTAACTCTGGTACGCTGACCTTCTAGATCTTACAATCTAAAAACTCATACCTGATAATTGTACTGGTATTTAGCAGAAGAAACAAAATGCGTGTTCGCTAACGGAGAAAGAGGAAGAAGGCTTTGCCAAATCCCTAGAGTTTCGTTATGAGATCTAACTCAAATTTAATTGGTACAGTGCAGAAACTCATAACAAATCCAAACATCCATTGATTCATAGAGAAAATCCAAAGACTGTATGTCCGTATCTCCTTCAGTCAGTAGTCATTTTCTCCATTTCATAGTGAAGCATAGATTGGCAGAGATTTCGCTTTCCAATAACTAGCGCATTACTCTCTGTGAGAAAGAAAGGAGACAGTGAATCAGCGACTCAACTACCCAACATTCACTAGTGATTAACAAACCCTAATCATGAGCCTATACCAGTGGACCTTGGAGACCTGGAATTGTTAAACTGCGTCTTAAATCTACAACGAAGCTACAGACAAAAAGTATTGAACGATTAAATCTCTTTCATGTGTTATCCTTTAATTGGTTTTCGATTCTTGGAACAGTTAATTCTTGTTAGGGTAGTAGTTCTGATAAATCTGAATCTATATACGAGTTTGTGTAATACAGTATACACACTTCGAGAATGATGGCGTTATTAGTGTTTGTCATTTTCCTAGTTTTTTAGTGCAAATTTTGATTTGTTTTGCACAATGAAGAACCTAGGATGCTGTTCAAATCTAAGCTACGACAGGTAGTCTGTACGACATGTCAGAATATGGACGTGTTCTTTATGAACTTCTGTAGTTTAGGCTCTTTTTTTTCTACTCTCTTTCTCTCTCAGGAACTTCTCACTTATACATTTAGTTTCCCTTTCTTTCCTCTTATTCAATCATTTTGCCATTGTTACATGAGCAACTACCCACAATACTGGAGCATTCTATGCATTAGCACAAATAATTAGATACAAGTAATGTAAAGATAGAGAGAGGGACTTTTTATGTGGCCGGTGACAGGTGGCCGGTAGGAGGCTCTTGACCGGGATCTACTTTTTGAGTCGGGAAAGACTAGGCTCTTCATCATAATAAGCAACGGGTGAGTTCAATTTGTTTGCTGGTGTCAAGAACAAGGTTAGATCCCTTGTTGCTGAGAAAGATTTTAATTTTTTGAGGTTAGAGCAGATATTGGCTGTACTGGGTCGATTGAAGGAGATTAATTTGGAGATATAAGATTTTTAAAAGCCTCAACACCGCGTTGATATGACTTATTCTTTTCCTTTATTTGATTTTCCAATTGGGCAATTAGTTTTTTAGTTCATCTATACGCTGGAATTTAAGTTGAGAAGTGTCTTGGAAATGAAAGAATACTCACTCAGACATTAATGAGGAGAGGCTGTAGAGTTAGGAAGCAACTAAATGATGACGTTATGGTGAGTAGGGGAGTAGACCCTGTCTTATCTCTTACATGCTTAAATTAATCTATATATCAATGAATACGTTAGTGGTCATTCTAATTATTTTTGTATCCTGTCAAAGAGAGCTTCTTTTAGAACCTTTTTATTCTTTTCAAATTGGCTACAAACATTATAATTATGCATAGGTATGTTTATAGATGCAACTTACGATGTTCCTGCTTTAGCATGATGTTATAGCTGTGATCCTTTGCAGCTCTATAAAGGTTTTGACCCCTTTGTTAGTATTATTATTGTCAATTTTAAAGCTTTAATTTTGTTGTTACTTTGACTTTATAAAGATTTGGATGACAGATGAATACATGGTTTACTCGCATGCATACTTCTTTTGTTTTACTTCTGGATATCTCCGCTGAGTTATATGTGGCGTATGATTTTACTGAATCAGAGTTCCAATCTTTATATTGTGAAGAAATGACAAGCAACTAAACTATCAAGTGTTATCTGATTTCTCTACCGCTTAATATTTCCACTGGCCTTGAATTATGCTTGTATCAGTATTTATTTTTCAACAAAAGATCTTTTTAGTTAGTGTACACCATTTAAGGATTTATAGTCATTTAATCCTTCTAGTTGGAGGGTGAACCATCGGGTTTTCCATAGACTTGTTATCGTATCGTCGTTTGCAAAGGTACCTATTCTAAAAGATCCATTCAAGTTTACCATTTTTATCCTGACTATTAGGATCCGTATGTCGCTTGACTTTACTATTTCATACTCGTAAGTCTCAGAACTATATACTTCCCAAGCCTTTGTGCCTCTGCCCTCTTCGAGTACTCGATCATTCTGCGTATCTCAATGTGGACAAATTATGTTCGAAAGTCTGGCAGGTAAAGAATGAGCTCTACTGACAAAGTGAGTGTTTCACTTCTAGGAATTGTCCACACAAGCATGATATAGTGCTTGGTCTTCGGAGTTTATGGCGGTACAGCGACGAGACTGAGGGCCGACAGAGCATACTATATCTATGTACTTGATAATTAATCGGATGAATTGTTCGTACTTAGTTCCCTGGCATCGTAGAATAATCAACTCTTTCTCATCTACGGAAGTCATTCTTTATTTTGATTACTGCCAACTCCGTTTTAAGGTCCTTTCAGGGTTATTAATTGTGAGTTCAACATGTTATGATCAAAAGCAGATATTCTAAAGAATGGATTATTCGTGATTGACTGTGCAGACGAGAAATCCGAGGGCGTTGGCTCATCTGAGGAGGACCAAGAGAACAGCGGCGGAGAAACGGAACTGCCTGAGATTGATCCTCGAGCTGAAGACCGAGAGCTCAAGAACCACCTCTTAAAGAAGTATAGTGGTTATTTAAGTAGTCTTAAGCAAGAACTTTCTAAGAAGAAGAAAAAGGGAAAGCTGCCCAAAGAGGCTAGGCAGAAACTACTAAGTTGGTGGGAGCTACACTATAAGTGGCCATATCCTTCAGTAAGTGTCACTCTTTTCCTTTTTCTCATCTCTTAGCTGCTAATATAGCATACATTTGGATAATTATAGATGGGGAAAAAAAAAAGAAAAACTCAAAACATTAAAAACTACAGTTTAATGTTTGGAGATATTAATGCTTTCCTGGAATGTAACTAACAGGAGACAGAAAAGGTGGCATTGGCGGAATCAACTGGTTTGGACCAGAAACAAATAAATAACTGGTTCATTAATCAAAGGAAAAGGCATTGGAAACCATCTGAAGATATGCAATTTATGGTGATGGATGGTCTACACCCACAAAATGCAGCTCTTTATATGGATGGCCACTACATGGGTGATGGTCCATATCGTCTAGGGCCATGAGCTCTACAAGTTAAGACCCTCAGGTTAGACAGTAGGGGTTAGTTCCGATTTCTAAGGCTTTAGCATGAAAAAACACTCATTCATGCACCCTGTAATATTAATTCCGAGACTTAGGTAATGTGTCATAAGCCATATTTAAAACCATACTATTTTTCTTTTTATCACAACAAAAATGCCCATTACCATGTATAACCTTTGTTGTTTGTATGTCGTGTAATCCATAAGGGTGGATGGTGGTTGTCGTTCTGCCTTGTGTTAAGATTGAAACATATCTTTTTAGTTTTTGTTTTGGCATTATAGGACTCGAAGGTATGGTCCGTAGCTTTCCTATGGGTTTGAATGCAAGCAAAGGAAGGAATAATGCAAAAGAGAGTTTGTAATTTTGGCTAAACGTGATGTATTTCCATTCTGTATGTGCACTACTATGTACTGCTTTGCTGCTAATTGTATATAGTGAGAAACTACAATGGGATTGCCATGCTTACGTGCCCCTCAAGGGTTCGATTTTAATATAATATATAATTTTCCCTTTTAAATGTGCAATAGACCATGTTTAACGTTGAGGGAATGTTGATCATTCATTACGAGGGATATCATTTAAAATCAAGAATTTTGATTAATGTTATAAGGTATTTATATTTATATAAATTTATCATGTCAAATTTAACATTTTAACTTGCATGATGGTCTAAATTGGTGAGGTCAATCGAATGAAATCGTCGTACGGATCTATACTGGTATTTGCTGAAAATACACAACGATGTTTTAATCAAAACTGCAATTATGTGTAACTACAATTTAAAATTTTGTCAGGTTGAGTAGAGAACCGATTTAGTTATTGACTGTTGAAAGTTTTTTAAAAAAGTTACTAATAAAGATGTCATATAGCAAAACAAAAAAAAAAAGCAGATAAAGACGTGTAAATTTCTATTTACAGAGATGTTGCATTACAAAAAAAAAACTTTGTAAAGAATTCTAAAAAACGCAATATCCCTTACTTTATCAATATATTCTTAAAAGGAAAAAATATTGTAAACAAAAATAAAAATTTACAATTTAAGTTGAAAATGCAATCAAATAAAATGAATTAATTATTTCTCTCAAATATAGTATTACGCTAATTGAAAGAATTTATCTTGCAAAACCATTGAACTTGTTATCTTCATTGGTTGTTTTTGTAAATGAGCATAATTCTACACATTTGAGTCAATAAATTATTATTATACTATTTTTAATATGAATTCATAATCATTATTCTTTAGATACATTTATAAATCTTTAATGGAAGTATGTAGTAGTTTGTCAACAAAGTATTTTGAGCAAGTTACTTGATGAGTCAATAACTTATAATCAATCAATATGATCGATCTAATAAGTCAGCAATAGACTTTAGTGCAGAGCACACTTACATTAATTAGCATGATGTTTATGAGTAACTCCTCCTCACAAAATTCTCAAAGAGATGTAATTCATAACCTCAAATAGTGGAGACTCTTTGGAAATCCCCCTTATGTTAGGCTTTTAAATTCAAATGACAAAATTATGTGAATGTTGTTGAATCTTCATCAATATTTAATCCATGGGTTGCCATAAAGATGACATATCAATAGGGGAACACTGAAAAGTCTTATGAGTAGGCAAGGCAAATTTGCGATGTTAACAAAATTTTGAGAGTTAACTAGAGTTGACATTTGTTGATGTGTAGTCTTTGGTAGAAATCTTTGATGATAGACAAGATTTGGATGTAAAATCAAAGATAATTGGCATAACCAACTCATGCTAAGTCAAATACATGCGAAGACACTTAATATTGACAAAGAAGTCTAAAAGTATGAAAACAAGTAAGGTTTCTTATACAAGTGAATCATATTTTTGCAAATTTAATCATAGACTAATGTCACTACACTGTGGTGTGCTTTGATAATGATAGATGATGCACTAAGATGGCTTAGGATGGTTAATAGGCTCACCAAGGCAACTATTGGTTCAAGAGGCATGATATGGTGAAATATGATAATAATATGAATAGTGATTGCAAAATCACATGTTCGGGGCACCTTTTCAGTTTGGGTAGGCCCGCACTATTAGGTTTTGTCCCGTTTGGTCACACCCACATCCTGTAGGGGGCGCTGCTCATCCCATGGGGGCAGCTGGAGTCGAACCTGTGACCTCAGGGTTTTGTTGGATGCATTGGTTTGGCCTGGTTCTGGCGGAATTGCACGTTGTCGTTTGGATCCATGGAGTTGGCTGCTTCTTATGAGAATTCCGGCTTGAAGGTTCCTACAAAACAAGGAAGGCACGTCGGGGGTTGTTTCCCGATTAGCCCCTCCGACGCTCAAGTTAGTCTTTTTGTGAAGGTGGGATCGCTGTGAGCGGAGGAAACTAGGGTTATAAGTACGTACCTCTATTATGGCCAAGTTATACCTTATATAAGGAACAGATGCTAGGTTTGAATCTTTACGTATGCATAGGAGACTTCCACCTATAATTGGGCCATGGATGCGCGGAGTAGACCTGGACCTGGTATAGCCGATAGGCGTGAGACCAATCTTTGAGAGATAGACCGATCGGCCCATGGTTCGTTGTGATTGGGTTCGGGCCTAGCACGACCGACCCGACCATAAGCCCCCTACTCCTCGAGTCTGAGGAAGGAGAAGGGTCGAAGGAGTATGTAAGGGTCTTGTGGCTCGTCCCCAGGATAGCTCATGATAGACTCGATCGGTCGGGCATTAATGTATAGCGCGCGACTGTTCGTATCAGGATCGGTCGATCGATTGCCCCGATCGGTCGGCCTAGCTGCTTATTGCAGGACAGCTCGCGCCAAGGTAGATCGGGTGAACATCGTTAATGAGCACGTGATGGCACTCGGGGTAATTATCACTGACGGCGTCTGTCCTCTGATAGATATTCAGAATCTGAAACGAATCATCTTTGTAACCGTTGTGCAGCTGTCTCGTACGTCCTTTCAACTGTCGCCCCGCTCCAGATTTTGAACAACCCTAATTCACCTCAGCTCAGATTCTGCCACATGTCTGGGCTTGACTCGGATTTTCTCCACGCGTCAGACGTTGATTGGAACGTCCATTCAACCGCTCCTCTATAAATATTTTGCATCGATGAACTACAGGTTTTCTTCACACTCATTTTGTTTTTAAAGTTTCCTTTCAAATTCATCAAAAAAAAAACAAAAAAAGTTTCCTTTCAATCGCCGTCCAAATTTCTGACCTCAAATCACCAAAAAGGTACGTCCTTTTTCTTCGTCTCCTCCTCTAAAGTTTTTTCCAAAAGTTCCCTCTTGGTAAGTATGTTGTCAGCTAGTTCTAGAAGTGTGGTAAGAGGTACCAAAGAAGTCTCTACTAGAGAACGGAAGGATGGGTTGGTTGTGGAGGAGCCACCGAGAAACGAATCAACACTGACCGTGGGGGAGTTAGGTTTAACATTCCTATAGCCTGGCAGCCTAGGGTGGCCTTGAGGAATGAACGAATCCACAGCAATTTGAGTGGGTATTTTGCTGTTTCCGATAGTTTCTTCTCGGTCGGCGGTATGAGGCTTCCGTATGCCCCGATTATTGATGAGGTGTGCGCTGACTACCAACTAAGGCCGAGTCAGATTCCTCCGAATGGGTGGAGGTTCATTAATGGTCTGGCTTTGTTGTGCCATCAGTTTGGCTGTCTGCCTTCGGTCAACATCCTGCGCCACTTTTTGAGAATGAACCAGAGTCCGAGCTCTGGGGGTGGGATTCCTTCTCTAATGTATAAAGATGCCCGATATCGCCCGGCCGGAACGACCTCTAAAATTACCGCTTGCCGAATAAAATATTTCTTCGTGAAGCCTCCGGGATCTTCCTCCGAGTCCCAACCGTGGAGGTATCCTTTAGCTGAGCGATGGAACGACTTGTCGAGCCTATCTCTTACTAGAGATGAGCGAGGGGTGGTCGGTCGTATAAAGGAGCTCAGTCGATATGACTTCACTCGGCTCATTTCGGGATATCGCAGGAGGGCCTCGGCCAACTCTTTTCTAATTGATCCCCCGCTGTGAGTTAGCAGGCTAGGAGAGGAAATCGACCCGCCTGGTTGACCCCTCGTGGTTAAATTATTTACCATGCTTTTAGGTTTTGGTTCGATTTCTAACCTTTTTTCGTTGCTTGTGCAGCCATGGTCAAAGTTCATGCTTTCGACGGGCCCCCCAAGTCTGCCAAAGGCAAGCGCAAGGCTGCCGGGCCTTTGGAGGCCAGAGAGCAGGAGAGGAGAGGGGAGGCCAGTTCAGATGTCGTTCGGCCCACTGCTTCTGAGCGGCAAAGCGTTCCTCCTACCGTTTTCGAGCCGTCTGCAGCGCCTGCTTTGGTCGCTACGCCTGGCGAAGGCCTGGTGGTTATTAGGGAAGAGGAAGAGGAAGAAACTGAGCGACCTCTTAAGAGAAGAAAAGCCGCTCAAGTAGCTGACCGGTCTTCTTGCCCTTCAGATCAAGGAAGGGAGAAGGAGAAAAAGAAGGAGAAAGTAGGGGAGAGTGCGGCCCAGTCAGACAAGGGCAAGGGGAAGAAGCAAATGGGGAGCGCTGATAAATGGGAGCCGGCGATCAGTCTGGATAAGACTGCCTCGATTGCTGACATCGAAGTGGCTCTTCATATTGCTGAGAGGGTCGTTCCTCCTGTGGACGGGGAGCGCTTTGACTCGTTGAGTCATCAGGAGCTGACGGGCCGTGCCATCCGTAACTCTGTAAGGGAGGTGGCTTTCGTTCTCTCGATGCATCGACGTATTGAAGTACTGGACCGGGAGGTCCATGCCCTCCTTGAGCAGGTGGACACTTTAAAGACCGAGCTCTCGGAGGCCAAGGAAGAGGGAGACGTCTCCCGGACTCAACTCTCTTCCTTGGAGGAGGAGAAGAAATTTTAGGAGGAGGAGCGCAACGTTCTAAGAGCTCAGCTCGCTACGGGAGAGGAGGAAAGAAGCGCCTTGAAAGCTCGACTCGCCGCGGAGGAAGTTGAGAGGGAAAGGGCGATTGCGGCGAGAGACGAGCTGTCCGAGGAATGTAAGGTCTTGCAAGGGAAAGTGGAGTCGGAGAGAGAGCTTAAGGCAAAGTTCCTCGAGGACTATCATGCGGCAGTGAGTGGCCAGGCGAGAACCGAAGATACGCTGAAGGAGGTGCGAGCCTCCATAAAAAAGCAAAGGGTCGAGGCGATCAAGCGATGGCAGAGGTGGTTCTTACAGGAGGAGTGCTTAGAGTACTCTTGTGACTTGACCCTTTTGATCCTAAAAAATTGCCATGGAACTTGTGTCCCTGAGGGGTCGGACGGTCCTTTGTTTGAGGAATTTGCCGAGCTGATGCTTCCCGCCGCTTTCGGCCTCTCTCTGGAGGAAGTAAGGGAGAGAGCCATGGAGGATCGAGGGTCGGTCCCGGATGAGGAGCTGGACCTTAGCTCGAATGAGGAGGACGAGCTTTCTTGTGAGAATATTTCCCCGGCCGCTCCCTTGAGCCCTGCTCCTATTTCGACTATTCCGCCCACTTCCGAGGTTTCCCCTGGGCATCAGCCGACCTCAGAGGCTTCCCCTGGGCACCACCAACCTCTGAGGCTTCCCCTGCTGGTCATACTTGTTGGATCCCGTTTTCGAGACCTAACTACATACATTTAACGCTATTACTGCTTAAACTGAACATGATCACTCTTAATTGAAAACCAATGAAAATCGAATACGAATGCGAAACAAATAGATCAATTGAAACTGAAGCGGATGAAACGAAACAAATGCGAGGCTAAAAGGATCGAATCCAACCGATATCGAATATCAATGAATCGGAAATGAAAATCGAAATAACAAATAAGTCGAATCGAATACAAATGGAAATCAAATACGGATGCGTAACAAACGGATTCGAATCGAAACAAATAAAACCGAAACCGACATCCGATACAAATATCTTAATCATAGCGTTGGAAACTTTGGACTAATCCATCCGAAATCGGTATATATTTTTGTTCATTTCTTTCATCATTTAAATCCATCTTATTTTATATCAAACAAATAGTTTCCCTCTTTGGGAACTTATCCTTTAACTCATACTAATCTCTCATGTCAAATGAAATCCCTAAATTCATACACAAATTCCCTTATCCATATACTACTATAAGGAAAAATCCGGCAGCATAACGGCTGCACTATCAAAAATCCAAACCTGCAAAATAACTTAAATACACTTCTATAAATTCTAGACAGATTCACATACATCAAATTCACCGGACCCTCCGTCCGGGATCTCAGCAGAAACGCAAACCTAAATTCTAAACCAATTCGAGTCATTTTCATATCAGTTCATATTTATCACATTCGAACTCATATCCCATCATCCAGTACATTCAGGTCTATACATATATACATCCCAATTACATTCATAACTTAATACAAATTGTGTACAAATCCAATATACACCATCTCCATCCATAGTCAATACATTGTTAATTCCACAAAATACATCATGAATTAACTGCTTACAACACTCTAATGGCATTTCAAGCCATACCCCAATACCAATACTCATAAATCAAAATACACAATTTACGAACACATGCACAAATACTGTTATCTTGACGTCTTTCATCCAATCTCCTGCTCGAATACCTGGAGATGGGGATGAAAGGGGGGTGA